>PVIA01003298.1:0-173845 GCA_004024845.1 Tonatia bakeri | reverse complement strand
CTGAGCTTGTTTTTCTAACTCGGTATGTTTGATGGACTTACTAGTCAGCCAATGGACATTTAGAGGTAGGGAAGGAAGAGGACCGCACAAGAGATATAAATTTGGAAATATCAACCATTAATAGTTAAACTAATGTGACAAGATGTGATCACCAAAGGAACGGGTGTGTGTAGAACAGTGAGGTATAGATATACGGTGAAGAAAATCTGGTGGTGAACTTGTCCCATCTGACTTGATCCCAGAGAGCTAACCGTTCCAGACCATTTGCTAAAAACTCTTCTACTGGCTGTTTGACTTGGAGCTTTGGGGCTTGTGTTTCCATAGATGGGATCGTACTCTATATATTGAACTGCAGCTTGGTTTGGTTCATAAGTGATAAAGTGAGGAAAGCCTGTTTTTTTTTTTTCAGCTTTTCCAATTTCACAGGATGACTTTTAACTGCTTCATCATTTTTTAGTGATTTGATGTAATAATAAAAATAAACTGAAGTAGTTTATTTACTCATGTTTTATATCAGTAATTTAAAATCTAATATTTAATTATACACAGGGTGAGAGCTCTTGAGCATGAAATAAATTAATTAAATAAAATTTAATATAAATGTTACAAGTAATGCCATCTGCATTCTTATTTACTTACATATATTTTGATGTAAATTTAAGTTTGCACATAATTTCTCTATCCCTTCATTGGGTCTTTTCTCTTATATTAAGCAAATCTTACCATCATGATGAGTGGGATTCTGGTGTGTGTAGACAAGAGGTTTAGGCATCACCAGCCTTGTAAATTCAAGAGCACCACTCTCTGGTGACCGATGATTGAATGTCAGACTGTCTTTTAAAAGTCCAAGGAAAGTTCCATTTCTGCTGGACTGGTTGAGAAATGCTTTGTAAGCCTTTATGGGAAACCATCTTTCTTGACATTTTTCACAAATAATGCTCTTATTACCCAGTATTCACCTCTGTGCTCCCCTTAGAAACTCGGCCCTGTGCAAGGTGTCACAGCACTCCTCAGTCTGCCAAGCATTGACGTGACAAGTGCCCTGGTGTGTTCTGCAGCTCTTAGTGCTCACAAGGGTGATTCCGTGGGATATATTTCTAAAAAACGTAAATGCTGTGTCTAAGGCTTTTCATATTTTTAATTTACATAGTATGACCGAATTGTCCTCTGGAGGCTAAAAAAGCTTACACTCTGTTTAACATCTTCCGAGAGTTCCAATTTCCACATCTTGATAATATGGATATTATAAATCTTTAAAGTTTTTACGAGTATGGTCATTATCGTTAGAATTTTAATTACCCTGCTTCCTACTGATATTGAACATCTTTTCACATATTTGATTTCTATTTATGTTTTCAAATGCCTATGGTATCTTTGCCTCATTTCAATTGTTTGAAATTGTTTCCAGTTGCTCTTTATATTTAATCCATAATTTTTTATTTACTGTAGTACATTCACCAACTCTGTGTTAATTTAGCTTGTTTAAGGTTTTGCTTATCATTTATCATAAAGAATGTTCTTACACATGTGACTGTGGGTGTACTGTGAACTCTCTTTTTGTTTTATTTTGGATTTTCTATTCTTAATGCTCTGCTAGGCCTATAAAATGAGTTTTCAAGTTCCTCAGTGTTTTCTATGTACAATTATATTTTTGAAAACATAAGAATTATCAACCCTGGCTGGTGTAGCTCAGTGGATTGAGCGCGGGCTGCGAACCAGGCATCGCAGGTTCGATTCCCAGTCAGGGCACATGCCTAGGTTGCAGGCCATGTCCCCCAGCAACCGCACACTGATGTTTCTCTCTCTCTCTCTCTCTCTCTCTCCCTCTCCCTCCCTCCCTTCCCTCTCTAAAAATAAATAAATAAAATCTTTAAAAAAAAAGAAAGAAAACGTAAGAATTATCTATTATAGAAGTTTGTAGCAATAAAAATAATACCCTCAACACCATGTTCTGGGGTGAAGTTCAGGTATTTTTAACCATGTGTTCTTATTCAGCTTCAGCAAAAATACTTTACTGGCTTTTTTTTTTTTTTGAGTGTTGCTCTAGACAATTGCCTGATTTTCTGAGTCCCTTGCATGTCTGACTTCCCAGTCAGAGGAAATAGTGAGTCCCTGCCACCTTCGCTCCCTGTGGTTGGAAAGGGTTTTCTAGACCAAAGAAACTGTTCCCATGTTTTATGCTACTCACCCCAAACTAGTTAGCTTCCCTCTGAATTGGAATTCAACTGTGAGAATTTTTTAAAGTGTTCACTTTTTTTCTTTCCCGCTTGTAGAGATATGATTGGGAGATGTGCGTAAGGCGACAGTGCCGGGACTAAGGAGAGCTAACCTGGGGCACACTGCCAGGACCCCAGCTCTGACTGCGGTGCTCACTAGGCTTCCATCTCGAGGGCCCGCGATGTCACTACACCTGGGTTTCTTCACCTACAAAGGGGATAACACCTCCAACCCTGTTGGGTCTTTGTGAGCTTGAAATGCATGTATATTTGTAAAGTCCTTAGAGTAGCGCTTTAACTCATAGTGAGTACTCCACAGGTGTTACCTAACATGTCTGTTATTAGGTTTTTAACTGGGGAGCATAAAATTGAGAAGATAAATTATTGCAGTCATAAATATCTGTGGCACAGATAAATCTTAAAACTCAAACTCACACTGGTGGAAATATGTACCTATTATTGTCTATTGTTTAACTGCATTTTCATTTCTTTTTAATTCAAGTATAATATATGAGTAAAATATGGGGGAAAGCATATATATTTTTATATATACATATATGTGTATATATGTATGTATGCATGCATTTATATAAATGCATACTTATGTGTGTGTATCTAAATATATTTTAATACACTAAAGCAAAGAAATCACCTGTGTAGCTACAACCTATAAAGAAGTAGAATGTTGCCAAAACCCCAGAAGCTTCATGCCTTTTCCCAGTTGCTATCTGCTTCCTTCCTCTGCCTTTAAGACGTCTTTGTTTTGACCTCGAACTTTGTAGTCCAGGTTTGTCTGTTCTTCGAATTTTGAACAATTACAGTCACACAGTAGGAATCTTTTGTGTCTGGCTTCTTTCACTCAACTGTTATGTTGAAGCCCATAGCTGTAGTTCATTAATTTTCTTCGCTACATAGTAGTGTTACATTGTATGAAGGTAACAACATGCATTACAGATAAACATTTGAGTCATTTAAATTGACTATTATCCATAACATAGCTGTGAGTAATTTCACACATGTCTTTGATAGACAATCACACATACCCAAGAGTAGAATTGTCAGGGCTAAAATTATGCATTTGCTTACCTTTGGTAGATGCGCTACATTGTTTTTACAAAGTGTCATTGTTAAGTTTTCACAAGAAGTATATGAGAGCTTCTGCTTCCCGTATCCTTCACCAGTCTTCTAAATATTAACAATTCTAGTAAGTGTATACTGTGCATTATCATGATTTTAATTCATATTTCCATAATTACTAATGATTTCTTCACTTTCTTCTTACATTGTTAAGCTTGGGGTTACTTGATTACAACAGGCCTATTCAGGCATCTTGCATAAATTTCTATACAAGTTTTCTATTTCTCATTGCACTGTAGAATTTCTTTATATATTCACGAGTTCACAAGGTATATACATGACCTTCAAAAGATGCATTCCTTCTTTGTAATATTGATTTTTACAACCCTTAAACATAGATTCTTTTTCCATTTATTTAGGCTTTATTTAATAGTCTGAATGCTTTTTATAAATTTGCTTATAAAGCTGTTTCATATATTTTGCTACATGTTTTTCATGACACTGCACATGAAACAATATATTTGAGATGTTTATTTTAGTAGTTTCTATGTTGCATTTGTAGTAAACACCCAACAAGGATTTAGGAAGGCAAATAATGTGCTTTAGATTTTGCTTTAAGCAAAATCATGGCTGCATTGGGAAGGATGATTGAAAAGCAGTGAGGAAGGAACATTTCTGGGGACAACCTTTACAACAAACTAAGTGGCCGATAGTCTGAACTTAATATAGAGAAATTGGAATTAGTATGTGATAAAAATGCGAGAAATGTGAGGGACTGTGTCCATAGGAATTGGTGTCATGTGGACGTAAAATGTGATGAGGTGGGATGAAAAAAAGAAAGTCTCTTTCCTAGCCAAAAAAAAAGAAAAAATCCCGTCTTTTTGTTTTTTTCTGAAGAATGGGGTGAGGTATTAATGCTAAGTGGGAGTTAAGAGGATATGCAGGGTTTTTATTGCTACACTTACAAATATGGCTGGAAGCCCATTTCCACATTCTCTCCTTTTTATGTACTCACTACATAGGAGATCAAAAACAAATAGCTTCAAAACTTGTCTCCTCTTTCTTGTCCAGTCTCCATCCTTCACGACAAATGCCCAGCTGTTGCTAGACATGAAGGAAAGGCATCAGTGAAGTTTTTAGTGATGGAGTATGAGTTGAGGAGTCTGCAGTCTTCTCCCTAGGAGGTCACTTGGAAAAGCCGCTGTCATGCCTGATCAGCACACCTGTCGTAGGAGTTTCCTTGAGTGCAGATGCTCTCAGCAGATGTTCTGGGACAGGGAGATCTCAGTCTTGGGTAAGGAGAAATGATGGGTGATGTTAGCTATCCAAAATGAGCCTTAGTTTCCACACCTGGGGCAGAAGTGAGCTAGGGAGAAGGTACCTCATCAAGCATTTAGTGGGTGCTGGTTTGGTCTGAAACTGAAAATAAATGTCTTGCACTTATATGCTATAAACTCACAATAGAATAGTTCACTACAAAAGAACAAACTCTGGATACAGGCTATGGTATGGATGAACCTCAAAAACATTATAGGCAGAGAAAGAAGCCAGATATAATTAATCACATATTGTATCTGTTTATTTAAAATGTTCTGAAAAGTCAACTTTAGATATAGAAAGTATATTGGTGATCAACTGGAATGGGTCAGAGGGAAATCAGCAGTAAATAAACTAAGGGACTATTGGAGTGATGAAAATATTCTAAACTGGAGATAATTGCATAACTTGGTAAACTTACTGATAATATATTGATCAATACACTTGAAATAGATGAATTATATATGTAAAATGTTCCTCAATAGATTTATTTTTAAAAATTTAAATTATACATGGACAAAACTAAGAGGGGATAGAAGCAAGGGAGGGAGGGGGATTGGCTGGGTTGGGGGGGTTGATGAAGGATAAATGCAGACAGTAATTTGATTACATTCTTATGATGCCTGAGTCAAATAAAGGGAATTTAAATTATACATGGACAAAACTAAGAGGGGATAGAAGCAAGGGAGGGAGGGGGATTGGCTAATCAAATGTTCAATGTAATTGAACAACAATAAAATAATTTTAAAAATTTAGATTATATCTCCACCCATTTTTGTTGTTTTAACTGCTAACCCAAGATCTGGCCTACACAAATTATTGATGCCTTCAGCTCTACCAAGTATTCAGCTTTTAGCACAAGTCTTTTCTATTTATTACTTCTTCACTTATAATATAAATGCCTTATTACCAATTGGTAAATTTTTGTTTTATATCAAATGACACCCATAATTTTAATATAGTTCTATATAATATTTGTTAACCCTTCCTTGTGCATATTGTATTTTCTGCTGAGAGCAGTTATTTGAGATGATTCCTGAAACAACAACAAAAATTCTAAAATGAAATAGGAGTTTACAAAATTGCATGATATTGATCTCTCTTGAAAGATTCATAATAATGGTTAGCTATTACATGGTTTTAGGAGGTTTGAGTTAGAGATTGTTTAAGTTTGTGTTGGTTGTCTATTACTATAATAATGCTACATTTTTTAAAAGGAAAATTTGTAGTGGTTTGCCATAATAATGCTATTATTTCTTACTCACAGATCTGAGGGTCAGAGGGATGTAGGTCTTGAGGCTTCAGACATCACTCTCTCTGGGACCTGGGCAATGGGGCAGGATCTACCCTGGGGCAGGCTCTTCTCGTAATGAATTACAGGAGACAAGAGGCTGTGCTGAACCTCACAGACACGTGAGAGATCTCTGCCTGAATGTAGTGTATGTTGGGCTCATGAATTAGAGCCCCGGATCATTGCTGTGAGGAAATACACTTTATCCATAGTGAAGTCTTGGCAAAGGAGAGAATGGAAGGAAGGCTTGCAACCATGGTAAACAGAGTTTTCTTAATTTATAAACAGCTTTCACTCCCTTTTTTCCCCCCACAACAAATTTAGAATCTCATTTTTGTGGACCATAATTTGGGAAACAAGGATCATGTAAAAATGTAATTCTCTGGTCTGGCTACATATTAAAACTACATTGACTGTTTTTAAAAAAATACTGATGACCAGACTCTACCCACACCAAATGAAACAGAATTTTTAGGGTGAGATCCAGGGATCAGGAATGAAAAATTCCCTTTATTTGACTCAGGCATCATAAGAAAAGGTTGAGAATTATTGCTGTAGAGAAATACAGAATGGCAGAATATATTGTATAATCTTTATTTAAACATTTTAAGTAGACTCAATATTTATTTTTATATCCCTAACCTTAAGTCCATTTCTTCAGTTATGTCTCAATTTTAATCTTCTAATTATGGAAGTAGTAGCTAGCCTATTTTTTTTTTTTAAGTTTAGAAGGACTTTAGTCTAGTCTTAGGCCTTTATCAGGATTCTAAATTTTATTTCCTTGCAGTGGTTCTGTAAAGAACAGGCTATAAATCTCTTTGTATGATTATTATTGCCCTATCTTTCTCTGGTATATTATTATATGGAAGAGAGAATATTTCTTGAGTCACAGATGTATTATGATGAACTACTATGTTTTCTGGGAGAAATAGAAAACAAAACATGTTCTCAGTGTTCTGTATTTGCAGTTTAAAAAATGTATAGCCAATAAATCCCAACGTTATTTCTAAGAAAGCATAGGGCATTCAATATTTTTGGCCCTAAATATTGTGATCACCTTATAAGACAGTGGTTTTCAACCTTTTTATCTCATGGCATACATAAACTAATTATTGAAATTCTGTGGCACATCAAAATATATAATTTTTCTAATCTGACAAAAAATAGATATGCTTTTGATTCACACTGCACAGCTATTGTTGTATTGACTGCTGTCACTACTTAATTTGACAGTCAAAGAGAGAAGAGGTCAGTGCTCTGGACTAAATAGTAATTTACCTGCTAAAAATTGCATGCTATAAAAATTCTTGTGGCACTCCAGTTGAAAATCATTGCCATAGCAGACTCTTATTTTCACCATAAAGTAAACATCTGTTATTTGGCTTTGAGTTATTTTTGTTGCTTTTTAAATTAGTTTTCAAATTCGTTGACTATAATACATTATTTACACTTAATGAATTAGAAACATTCCACTTATGCTATCACTTTCTTCATATTTATGATTTGAAACTTTGGCTATTAATATGTAACATGGCAATTTAGAGTATGGGGTAAGAAAGAAATGAAGTAGTCTAAATCATAGCAAAGCATATTAGCAATAAAAAAGGCGAGAATCAATGCAAAAAGAAAACCATAGTACAGAAAGCAGGATAATCAATAGCAGTGGACTAGGGTATACAATTGCCGATGATGGCAGGAAAATCCACTCGAGTTACAGAGTGAGACTAAAAAGGCTCAGTGAACCTCCACTGCAAAATTGCTTTAAACAAAAGATAAAGGAAATCCCAAACAATAATGATGATGTTTAAAAGAAGACAGTGGACAAAAGTAAAGCACTTCAAAATCATAAAACTCTCTGAAGCCTTTTAGAAAATAACTCTTAGAAAAACAGTGTGCCTAGCCCCTAAAACACATATTCACAGGGCTAAATTAGATACTACTAATGAGGTATTACTTACTTTATAAGAAAATAGCATGAACTAGGCCAGTTATTTAGTTTTGCATTAAAAATGATTGCCACGAAATTAATGGATTAAAACAACAATGATCGCTTTACTTTTCTCTCTCATGGTCTTGGGTGCTGATTGGTCTGAGTCGGGTGGTTCTCACTCAATTTGCTTGTGCTGCTAGTCACATGGTGGCTGGGTCTTGCTTGTGCTGCTAGTCACATGGTGGCTGGGTTTTGAGATATTCTTCTCAAAGGCTTCAACTCTCACATGTTCCCACATGACTTGGGCTTTCTCACACTATGGTGGCTGAGTTTCAGGAAGAAACATCTAAAGAAGACCAGGCAGAAAGTGCATTCCATACAGGACCTAACTTTGGAAGTCAATGATGCCACTTCCACTGTGGTCCAGAGATTTGAGAGAAGGACATGGAGAGCCCATATCTCAAAGAGAAGTGTCAGAGTTAAATTGTAGATTCATGTAGGGTAGAAGGTTTGTTTGCTGTCATCTTGAAAGTACAATCTGGTGCATGGATCTTCAATTTCCGTTTCAATTTCTTTGTAGTGGACACTGAAATACCCGCCACCAATAAAGTTTCAGAAGAAGTTTCATGGAGGAGTAAATGAATCATTGAATGGCTAAATTGATTCATATGTGAATGCTTTTGGCAAGCTTAATTTTGGGGCATCTGTCTTTTTCAAATAGTCATACACCAGACACCCTTTGGCTTTCAGGCCTTAATGTCTGTTCTGTTATTCTAAACACAGAAAACAATGAATTCTTCCACATGTTAGAATGTTCTTCAAAATTTGAAAATGACTTTTTGTCTCATTTATATCTTGACTTTACAGGTTGTGTGTGCTTTTGAATACTTTTAATATGACAGTATCTAAACTTCTTGTCATCGTTAACATATTGTTTTGGAAGTCTTCAGTTTTTGAATGACCTCTTCTAAGTGTGTCCTCCCAGTAAAACATAATACTTTAGGTCATGTCTCAGCAGCTGAGGATATGATAGGACACTTCCCTTGTTAGGATTCTTTATTTTTATTAATGCAAAATAAAATATTTTGCCATTCTGAGGAACCATTTCACAAAAAATATCAAATGCATATTTCCATTTTTAATTGTATAATTTTTAGCCAAAGTAAAAATCTGAGGCCTTTATTTTATTATGTGAAAAGTATCAAGAATTTTAGGGCCTTTTAAAATTGATGTTTAGTGTGCTGGCCGGGTAGTTCACTTGGTTAGAGTATCAGCCCCACACGTCAAGGTTGTGGATTCCATTTCTCTTCAGGGCGGGTACGAGAATCAGCCAATGAATGCATAAATAAATGGAACAACAAATTGATCTCTCTCTCTGTCTTCCCCACTCCCCTCCCTTCCTCCCTGTCTCTCCCGCCCATTCCTTTCTCTGTATAAAATCAATCAATAAAGAAAAATAAATAAATAGAGCTGACATATAGGAACAAAGAAAACAAGCAGTTTTTCTAGGTAAGGTACAATCCCAAAATAAATCCAGAGGGATTGTCACAAAATGAGATAATGCTGTTTTCATGACTGAGATCAAAAGAAATTTCCAAGTAATTCATAAGACTTCTGAGGCTGGCATCTCTGAAATAACCAGTTTGAACTTTCTATTAAAAGTGGTAAAGACCTTCAGAAACAGAGATAAAATCAATAAAACTGTTAGAATTACTTGGAATTTTTGAATTGTTAGAATTAGTTAAATTTGTAATAATTATTTGGCTTGTATGGTTGGATCGGGTTTCTCTTTTCTCAGAGCCCTCCCCATCCATATTTTGACTAAATTCTATAATCTCTGGAAATCTGTGAAAAGTGTTGGCACAGTAGTCAGGCTTACTAGATTTAAATCCGATGATCACCGCTTATTATTGTATTGATGTTAAAGTAAGGCAAATTACTGATGCAGACACAGGCCCATAATGTCTGCATCATTATGGATGAAATGAGACATTTGCTCAGACTACTGAGTCCAGTGGAGGAAAAGGGACAGCATGGCTTTTCTCCCAAGGGGAGCAAAAGCCTCAGCCCTTGCTCCAATGAGCTTTTATTGTCTTACTGGGCACATTACAAGAAGATCCTCATTAACTATGCACAGGTTCGCTTTAGGTGGTTACCTTTTATAGAAAACAAAGGGGCCAATGCTGCTTATCACATCACAGAAGAGGGATATTTGCAAATGCAAAGGCAAAAGTAGTTGAACAGGTTACACTCATCCTTAGAAGGTTTAACATGTTTTTTAGGAAGTTGCTTTGCAGTAAATGTCCTCAATTCAGGGTGAGGAAGTTTTAGCAAAAAGTAAGACTCAAAGCGGCCTAGGTACACTGTAAGCCTGATTCCCCACGGGAAAACCTATCCATGGGCGTGGGTCCTGTGCATCTCCAAGTCATAGCTGGGCCCACACCACGCAGAACAGTCCAGTACAAATTACCTAGCATCTTCCTAGCTCAGATTCCTCATCTGTAAAATAAGGATATTAAAATAATGAAATCAGAAATATGTATAAAGTACTTAGAATACAGTGCATAAAACAAGTGCTCAGTAAAAGTGGGTTAATAGTAATGATGTTCATATTATAAAAGAGGACATTTTAGTTTGATCAGAAATATTGTCATGTAATATTTTCTTCAATGGTATCCCTATTAGTTAAAAAATCTATATTTTCAGTGATAGAATATAGGAGTTCTGTGGACCCAATGATAAAAATTTGCCTTTAAAGACAGCTGGATTACCATTCTACCTTCATCGCCACCACTGCTATTGTGCCTCAAATCCCCGATCTCTCCAGTAGACCCTCACTCTTTAAGCTCCTGTCCTCAGACTCTCACCATGAGTGTCACCTGGAGCTCGTCAGAAATTCAGAACTTAGCCTGTTTTAGACCTACTTATCAATGTATCAGGAATGACAATACATTTATGCAGAGATTATAAATCCAGGAAAACCCTAGTCAAAGAAGATCAGAAAGTAAAAATAGCACCTTTGGAGTCCACCAGCAAATCCAGATGTACAGCTTTGGAGCCAAAAGCAAGTGGAGCACTCTTGGATTTAAAGATTCTCATCAGTTTTATCTGAGCACATTCAGATGTTACATAAAGGGACACAGAAGGATTTACGGGCAAGTGTTTGCAGTTGGAAGCTGAATACATCAATTGACTTTGAGCTCCAGATATGAGAAAAGGGTTTTGAATCGCAACCAATTAAATACTAAGTAGAGGAAAAGTACTGCTTGTATTTTAAAGATTCTTCAATACAATTTCACAACAAATGAAACACTTTTTTTAAAATTAATATCTGGAAGAGAGCCTGGAACACAGGAGACACCAAACTAATATAGGTTGAAGTCATCTAAAAAGTAAAAATAGAGGAAATTACAAAGAACAAGGCATTTTTCCAAGGTTTAGAAAGCTCTGTCTGGAGTCAAAAACAAACAATTATCACAGGTGCCACTAGTGCAGAGTAGGCGTTTGCACAGGGCATCTGAAGGTCTTACGAGTACCTCATCTGACTTGTGGGCAAACGACTACAAGAGGGATTCTTGTAAATACCAGTACTTCACTTGCATTTGAAAAGCACAATTGCTGCTTAAGGGGATGGAAAGGAAAGTAATGACATTCCGGGAAAGTCAATGTGGGCTTTACTGTGAGTCATGTATGATCAGGGAGCAGCCTTGATGTCCTAAAAGAAGACTTTGGGGAAATATTACAGTCCACAGCGTGGAGCTTTTTGCATATCCTGGAGAGCTTGTGCATGATGCAGTGGACGGGTGAGTAGTTTTCGATGAGGCTTTGAAGTATTTTGAGGAGAAATATGTTAAGATCATTTGTTTATATATAATGATAATGTAATACCTAGTGGTATTGTGTACTGGCAACGTATTATATCAGGTGTGTAGTGTGTGTGTGTGTGTAGTTGATCCTTGGACAACGTGGAGGTTAGTCCCCTCGTGCAGCAGAAAACCCGCATGCAACTTTTGACTCCCCTGAACAACTACAGTCCTCCTTCGGCATCCATGGGGAATTTGTTCCAAGATGCCCATGGATACCAAAATTTACAGATGCTCAAGTCATATGTGTATGTGTGTGTGTGTATATATATATAATATATTTATACACACATATGTATAACTATATATACACACACATGCAGATCAATGCATATTGTTGACCCGGCACACCTGCAGATTCCCAACTGTGGACTGAAAATATTGTTTTCAATCCATGGTGGGTTGAATTAATGAAATTCCCAGGTATATCCCAGGTGGGATGACTGTGTATTTATTGAAAAAACAATCATGTGTAAGTGGGTCTGCGCAGTTCAAACTTGCCTTGTTCAATGGCCAACTGTAGTCTCATTCCATCTTAATAAAATAAAACCCTATGCCTTATGAGCTGAAATTATTCTCATTCTAGAAATGAAAACATATGAGCTTAGAAAATTTAATTTTCCTAAAATTATATCAGTGGAGCCTTTCAGTTGGTAAGATGCTGTTCTTTCTGTTTAAAAACACAAAAACTAAAACCTTAACCACAGTGATAACATGAAGAAGGTTTATAGTGTGAGCCACTTTTTATGCCCTTCATGAATGGAAATACATGGTCAGTGAAAACAAATGCCAGCACATTTTCGATCGTGGCCTCCCTTGCACTCTCATGAGAAGGAAAAAGCAGCCACTTCTGTTGGGTAAAATAAATGACCTCTAGGCACAGAAGCAGTAGTAAGAAGGAAGAGATTGAAGCTTCATTCACGCATAGGGAACACAAGCAAGGAAAGAATCCTGGCTGACACACCTGAATTTCTCCTCAGGATGAAAACACGGTAGAGCACTGCAGATCTCACACTGCCTTCATATTCTCTGTCTCCTGGGTCGCACACTTCCATTCTGAACTAGTTGTTTTCCATGAAGTGGCACTCTCAATTTGCTGTCCTGTCAATTCCATCCACTTTTCTGTTATTCTCGATCTATTGTCTTTCTGCCATTTATCTTTCTTGGTTTACTCTCTTACTTGAAGAACTTACTTTTCAATAACCTATTTAAAATTGCTCCTTGGGAGAAAAATTTACCGAGATCTTCAATGTCTGAAAATATTCTTATTCTACCCCCGTAACTAATAATCTGAGTATACAGTTTTTCACTGAAAATCATTTCCCATCATAATATGTTAGATATTGCTCCCTTCTGGCTTCCAGAGCCATCACTGAGAAATTTCAAATTATTCCGATCTGATCTTTCTATGTGACATTTAATTTTTTCTTTAGAATCTTCTCATTGTGTGTAGCACCCTGATATTACACAATCATGTACATTTTGCAATAGAACTTTTCAGTTTATTTTCTTCAATTGTGGTGATCGTTTTGTGATAACTTTAAATCTGACAATGTAAATTCTTCGGTTCTAAAAAATTGTTTATGATTTTCTCCATTTTCTCCTTTATCTCTTTTTGGAATTATGAAATCATGAATGCAATTTTCTCATCTGATCCTCTGATATAGTTGATTTTAATGTTATATCTTGATCTCTTTTTGCTCAGCTTTCTTTAATATTTAAAATTTATTAATGCTTTTGTTTTTTTGTTTCTATTATCTTATTTTAAATCCAGAGTTCATTTTAATTTTTGAAATATTCTTTATATTGTGACATTAGGATTCACCATTTAAATAAATTTATGAAGATATTAACAACCACTTTTAATCACTACATAGTTTCTATTTCCATCTATTAACTTCTTTTCTGTATATTTTGTTCTCTTTCTGTTGAGTTAGAGTCTTTCCTCAGATGTCTGATAACTGTTGATGGTTAGCTTATATTTAGAAGTAAAAATATTTTTAAAAACCAGACATCAAATTCTGAACACTGAGTGAAGCATGATAAAATTAGAGTGCACTGCAGGCTGATCTAAGTGGAATGTTCAGTGGGTAATTTCTTGTTCCTGCATAGTTAGGTTTCTCTTCTCGACTGATTCATTTTTGAATAGAAATGTATTCGCTACTCTTATTCAGAGAGTTAAGTATAACTTCCAGCATTCTGAAAGAACAGAGATGATAAGGGTGTCAGGTTTAAGCATTCAGCATTCATTTTTTTCCACTTTGTAATGGGACCTACATATTCAATTATTCCAGGAGTCTTTCAAAATCAAAATAATCTTTTAGTCTTTCAGATAGGATCGAGTTGAACAGTGGGAGTGTGGACTTACCCCATCCTTGTTTTAGTGGCATCCCTCACCATGGGATGCATCACACTCCTTACTAGAACTGGACCTCCCAACAGCGAATCTATACTCTAAGTAGTAACAGATAATAGGTTCTGTTATGGTTGACATTTAATAAAATATTTATGTCTGCTTAACAGAAGTCCATGTATAAGCATGCATGTGTTTTTATGTTTATAACAATATCACAATGATGCTACTTAGTTTTCTCTTTTTTACTTTAGAGCAATCTTATAAATCTGAACATATTTTATAGAGAATGAATAACGAAAGGCAATCTATTCGTAAAGCTATGACAGAAGGTAATGTCAATTTAGAGACATGCTGATTTTCTTGTGAATTGATGCAATCACTCCGATTAAACACTAAGACAAAAGCACAAGAATAACATTAACTAAGATGTGAACGTTTTACTTTTTGTTAATGTCAATGTTTTCTCTGTTGCTAATGTGGAGAACCATGAAAGGAATTAAGTTTTCATTTAAAGTACAAGTATAATAACAAATAGTTAATATTATAACAATTGTGTATATTATAAAATGTTTGCACTTTATATAGAGTTTTAAATTTATAAAGCATATCATCAATAAATTGTACAGAGTGAAATTTTTGAGGAAATACATTAAAAAACTGTTTTACACTGAGTTTAAGCATCACAGAATGCTGATTAAACAGAAAGCCACAGTAAGTAATCATTAGATGTGGCAGAAAATTGTTCCTGTACAAGCAATAGTTGGAACATTGTGCAAAGGGGCAGATGAATAGGGAGTGAAATGAAATGAGATTGCAGGTCTTTCTCTCAGTTTCAGAGAGATAGACATTTAAAAATGGATCACAAAATGGATTGGGAGCTAAAAGGAAATCTAAGATAAATGAGAAGGCAAGCATGAGATTTAGTGTAATATGAGTTTGTACAAGAAGCTCCTGCCCAATTTAGAAAATGAGAAGATGAGATCTGTTCATATTACCCCAGAGCAAACAAAGTGTGAATTTAAAGGAATCGTAGTTGAGGGGAAAGAATATCTTTCAGCGTGCTGCAACAAGGGAGCCACAAGTGTGTTTACAGATGTGAAGTGAGTAAATAGGGTCTGAATTTTGTAAATGAAACTGATGATGAAAAGTTGATGGATGATCAAAAAGATGTAAGTAAGATTCAAAACCTCAGTTTGAAAGTGAACCAGATCAAGAAAAATTGATTTTGGAGTATCTAAACAGTATATGAAATTATTTTAATGAGCTCTTTGGGTCACCCTAAAATTTATAGGGAATATACATTCAATCAGACATGATTTATCACAATCCATTTATACTTTCAGAAAAATAAACTTTCTAGACACATTATGACTGATTGTTTGAGCTACTATGACAAAGCCATAAAACTCCCCTACTCTCTGCAAAGTTACCAAAGATTAATTGCATATAATTTCCAGAAAACTAAATTAAATTGTTGTGAGTGAAAAATGTGAGTTCATGTATAGGTTCCCATAAGCAATCTGTGAAGAGGTGGAATTAGGCTGTGGCCAAGCTCCACTCAGTCATTAAAAATATATTATTAGGGATCTCTATCCTGCTTGCCCTCCCTCAGGCCCCAACCCTGCTCATATCTTTGCGTTGTCTTCATTTTCTGGAAAAGACTTGTTATATATGACAAGTCTTCTATATATTCAAGGAGACAAATGGAGACATCCATTTGTCTTCTGAATCAAGCCTTATCTTTATGATTCATTAACAGATGGATGCTGAAAATAACATCTACAAAAGTGACCAATTCCACCATATAAATTATTAATCAAGGAGTACTACCTTCCTATCTGATGTTTAGCTCAGCCAGCTGTTTCCAATACTACCACAGTGGAGAGTGGCGGGGACACAGTTGGGATAAAGGACCCTCCACAAGTGGAACAAACTGCTGTCCACTAGTAGTGCGAAGACTACACACAGCCAACATTTAATAAACACCGACAGTGAGCCAGGTACTCTGCTATAGGTACATCAATGAAAAATAAAAATTCTTGTTCTCATGGAGATAAAGACATCAGTTAAGAAAATCAGAATATAAATAATACACATAAATAAGTGCATTATATGATATTTAGAAGGTGATGAATATCTTGCAAAAATAAAAACAAAAGGTAGAGTGGAAGTAAAGAGTCTGGTGGTGCAGGGATTTGGCATGTAAGCGTGTTGACACTTTAAATATGGTCCCAGGAAAGAATTGACTGAGAAATTGATACTAGAGCAGGAGCAGGCCTTGCATGGAGTGTGATATCTAGGAGAGTAGCAATCCTCCCAGGCCTAAGACAGCAACTTCTCTGACAAGCTAGGGTAGAGATGAGATAAGACATTTTAAATCATTTTGACATTTTGTTTTAAGATTTTATTTATTTATTTTTAGAGAGAGAGGGGAAGGGAGGGAGAAAGAGAGTGAGAGAAACATCACTGCGTGGTTGCCTCTAGTGCATCCCCTACTGGGGACCCGGCCCACAACCCAGGTATGTGCCCTGACTGGGAATCGAACTGGCGAACCTTTGCTTTGCAGTCTGGTGCTCAATCCACTGAGCCACATCAGCCAGGGCTGACTTTGACTTTTTATTCTGAATGAAATGTGAAGGCTTTGAAAGTTTTTGAGTTGATGAATGACATATTCCAAAATATATGTTTTTAAAAGGTCACTCTGGCTACTCTGTTGAGACTAAATTGCTGATGGGCAGAGGAGCAGGGGATTCCTCAGTAGGAAATTGAGTAAAACAAGAAAAAATTGATGGTATTTTTTGTTCAAGATACCTCTTGAGCCTTCTGGTTCTTGAGGAGACACCGAGTAGGCAGAGGATACATGTACTAAAACAATTCAGATTACAATTTCTCTTTGATTTGGCCGGTGCTTAATGGAGAGAACAATGCAGCATTTTATTCCCTCAACTTACAAGTTCTAATGATAGAATATCTGCTTATTAATGTAGCTAGTAATCGTGGACTTACTAATAACACTCTATACAATTTTTCAACTCAAGACATTTTCAAGAATTCCAGTGTCAAGCCACATGGAACATGCATATATTTCATTCTGCTATTTTCTTAAATGTGGGCTTTTCTGTTTAACTATTAGTTATCTTCAGTGAAGTTATGCAGTTGTGCCCATTTTCATCCTACTCCCTCCTTTTGTCCCCTGATTCTGTTGTAAATGTTTGATTGCTATTTGAAGAACATCCCTTTTGGTGAATGATTGTCCAGCCCTTACCTTTTCCTTTCCCCTATGGAATTGGGGGCATCTGGTAGAGAACTTTAAATTGTTTTGTCCTCAAACTCTCTCTTTCCCTCTCTCTCTACTACCAAGATAGTAGCCACTTACACTTGGGTGTTCCAGGTAGATGAGTACCAGATTTTCCCCTGAAGACAAGTGTGCTACATCTATATAATTTTGATCACAACACCTGTAACAACAAAGTTTAGCCCATTTCTATGCACACAGTTATGCTTTTATTTAAGAGATATCTACTAAAATGTTTTCCTATGACATTCGGATTTTAAACTTTAATTTTATAGAGAATTTTAAAGTTCTTTATTCTTCCTATTTCTGGTGTTTAACTTTGACGTTACTCATCTTCCAGTTGTTCCTGACTACAAAATTTGGAATGGCCTTTCATTGAAATAGGTTGATCAATCATTTATTTTTATTTCCAAACCACTCTGAGTCAAGCATTTTTCTTTATTTCTATTTCCAACCACCTGGACCTAGAATCATTAGTTCATACCTAATATACTATCCTAATATTATTGATAGTGTATTGGCTTCAAGACAATTTTATGTATGTTGTTTTATCATTTCTACCTACATATTGCATTCAGAAACCCTGTGGTAAATTTTTTCCTCTACAGCATCAAGTCAAAATGGCTCTCATTCTAAATTTACACAGAATTTAATATCAATTTACTTCTCAAAATTTATTTTACCAATCCTCAGAATTTTCTGATTTGTTCAAAGAAAAAGAGGAGGAACTAATGTTTTTGAAATGCCGATTACACTCTGGGCATCTGAGACATGAAAGAGGATCATTAGAAAGAAACTTTAAAAATAGTATTTGTACATGGTGTAGCCACTTCATAGAAAGTCATTGTAGTTGGCGTGGAGACTTGGCATGTTTAAGAGAAAGTAGGAAAGCTATTCTGAAAAGTGAGATCAGATGGCAATTTCTAGCGCAAGTCGTCCATTTGTTCTGCCTCTGGTAATGTGGAAGGGTTAGCTGGAGACACACAAGCACTGCAGACACCATTTCTCCTGCTAGGCCTTTGGATCTTCGAAGCCGTAGACTGAAACAATATTCACACGCTTGTAATGTGAGTCTGAGCTAGTGTTGAAGATTAGGTAGGTCCATAAGGGAACTCAGAGTTAATTCCAAGGTCAGTGCTTTCAGTTAGATTTAGAGAAGTCATTAAATGTTCAAAATAGAAGCAGATACATTTCAAAGAGCTAATGGATTTAATTAAAAAGGATAATCAGGATTTAAATATTTTAAAAAAGACAAAGAAAAAATCTCAATGAGTTTTGAAATAAATATATCTGGGATATCTAGTATTTTTGTGCTGATTACCACCCAAAAGTTGGCACATACCATTTAATATTTCCTTTAAATTTACTTTTAATAAAACTTTGTAACAAGTGTGTGTGTTGGGTATGTGTGTCCGCAGGTGTGAATGTGAAAGAAAGAAAGACGGAGACACGGGGTGCGGGGAGGGGAGCACAGTGCATTTCATAAAGTCTTACATCCGCAAAACTCTTTTGTGGATTGATTACAGAAAAGGCCGTGTATTACACATCTGTGATAACTTAATCTAGCCAGGTGTGGTGAGGACATTAATGAGGTGAGAGAACTGAAGTCAAGAGCCTTGCCCCAGGCGTGAGTGATAAAAAGACAGATCACTTCTGGACACTGAATAAAACCAGGAGACATGGAATCTCCACTATAAGTAGATTGGGATAGGAGTCAGTTTCACTGGAACAGGAGAGGACAGGCTGCTGGTCCAGATCTTGTAACTGAGGTCTCTGTGGGTGTGGCCACGCCACGCTGCCCAGCCAGCCCACGCCAAACCGGCTGTGAGAGCAGCCACTGGCCATTGCACAGTGCACCCAGGCACACTCCATTCTGTACTGCGAGCAAACAGCACCCATGGCTCACCTTACAACCATGAGGTGAAAAGGGAATTGGGCCCCAAAGCTAGACCTTTGAATTTCCCAGTTCTGCCATTTAAAATAAGGTGTGTGTGTGTGGGGGGGGGGGCATTGAAAAACAAAAGAAAAGCAAGTAGTAAACAAAAACAGACCAGTTAAATCAGCATTTCTAAAAAAGTGTAGCTTATATTTCCCTGTAAAGTTTTATAGGAGATATCAATGTTAACTAAGGTTGAGAAACATTTTCTATATGGCACTGTAGACTAGCATATTTGAATAAAACTTATACTTACTCTTTTTATAGCAGTTAGTAAAGTGCATGAACTATATTATTTTTCTCCTTTTTGGAGGATAGGTTGAAGGCACCTTAAGAACAGACACTAGTTCTCGGTTTTTATTTATTTACTTATTTATCGATTCAGTCTGTCATATCCTCAGTGCCTAGCGCATTGTCTGGCCTATATTAGGTTCTTGGAAATATTTCTTTTACACATATTAATTGTTGAATGCTAGATTACATAATTCCATACTTTGCTTTTCTGTCCCACTGTAATCAGCTCCAACAACCACCGGTGGGCTTGTTTTCTCTTTGCCTGTCCATGACTCTCTCCTTGTCATCCACGGGCTAGCTAAGTTTCTAGAGCAACATTAATAAAACAAGTCTCCAGAGTGTCTCTTGTGAGGCTACTCTTCAGATCAATCCCTACCAGGCGTTTCAGTTTCCTAGGGCTGCCATAAAAAAGTATCACAAACTGGATGTTTAAGCAACAAAAATGTACGTTCTCACATGTCTGCAGGCTAGAAACCTGAAACTGAGATGTTAGCATATTTCCCCTTCTGAAGGCTCAGCAAAGAATCTTTTCTGGCCTCTTCCAGGTTCTGTTGGCCGCAGGCATCCCTCGGTTTGTTAGGGCATAACTTCCATTTCTATCTCCATTTTTCATGTACCTTCTTTCTTTTTGTATCTCTGTGCTCCCTCTTTTTATAAGGAAACCAGTCATTGGATTTAAGGCTCTCCCTAAATTTCAAATTATTTAATTTTAAGATTCTTAACTATATATGCAACCACCCTATTTCTAAAAAGAATCCTTATTTTATGTTCTTCAAGAACACAATTTTTGGAGGGGTGGGTGGATGCCATTCAATTGAATACACTGGAATGGTCACAGACTAATTAGACATTGCTGTTGTTAAATGGTTGAGATTGGGTTAGTAGTCCTAGGATAAATACTCAGTAGGACAGCTTTGCAAAACAATCAGGAATTTTCCACTTTAAGTGATCAACTAAAGGTACTACATTTCAAGAGCCAATTAAAAAAGAAAAAGGCATACCAAATAGCTTTTATCTTAGTATTTTTGAAATTCTTTGTTTTGCTTTGGGGGTGGAAATCAGAATTGTTTGTTAAAAATTTTCATTAAGTATCATATATACAGATGTAAGTGTTGTTTCTGTATATAAGAACTTCCTTAAGCAGATTCTATATTCATCTTAATGACTCATAATAAAACTGTAGCTGTAAAAATCATTTTTACTCTGGCAAGAAAAATACTCATATAAAGAAAGTTTTTAAAGCAGCTTCTGGAAGTCAGTATTCAGGAATTTTCAGATTTGTACACTATAATTGTTATGCTAGTAAAATTATATAGTTTAACATTAAATGTTCCAGAACATAGTGAGATTTCTTTCTTGAAGTGGCAAGTAAAACTCTAAAGAGCATTATACAAGGACTCACTGTTTTTAATCTTCTAAAGTATATCTGTGAATTAGAAACATCTTGGAATTTAAAAAACAAATGCTTTGTAATTAATTGCACATAACTTCTGTCATTCTACAAAGTTTACAACCTCTTAGGTCAAGAAATTTCCTTCTGTTTATTTAATTTATTCCATAGTATCTGTAAACAAAAATGAGGATGTTGACTCTGATAAAGTACATGCATTTCTTTTAAAAGTTTATCTTATGAAAATATTAGTAAAAGCAAATGGTTACTTTAATCATGTCTGAATACGATGTTTTGTTTATGAAACGTGAACAGCTTTTGCACATATCTATTATCAATATCAAGTTATGTATAACATAATAATAGCAAAGAATTAGTATTATAATGGGTTATAGTATACTAAAATCATATTTAGTATATATTTAACATATTTTAAATAGTTATTTTTCTGATGTGCGATTTCAGAATATAACATTTATGTCCAAACTTCAATGTAAGCATATTACCTCTGTGGAAATATGTATTATGAATTTTAACATTAGTTGAATTAAATAAATCAAAACTGTAACTAAAATATGTGACTTTAGGTTAACTTTACTTCTTGCTGTTTATTCTAACAAGTAAAAAGAAATAACTGATGGGTTATAAATAAAGTCTATGTGCTTTTACGTTCACCTGAGAGCATCTGCCTGGGAGGAACCAGCCATTCTGTTTCTGTTACAGCTTACAACTTACTATAAATTTGTAGATGGTATTCCTTTAGGAAAATGAATAAAATCAGATGGTGACTTTTTGGGAGATTAAACACATTGTGAGAATTGTGTAGATTGTAGGATAAAGTAGGACATACTCAGAATCCTAAAATAATCATTTATGAGATTTCATAATATCATTGTTAATAATCAGAAAAAATAAGTAAGTAGCACATGACACAGGACAATGGTTCCATTTAAAAAAGATGACTAGGGATACAGAGGACTGTATCAGAAACAAAAATAAAGGCTCATGAAACTAAAAGTAATGAATAAGACTACACTTTAAATATGTGGAGTGAAAAAAAAAACTCACAAGATGTTTGTTCATTGACATATTCAAGTCAACATGAAAATTAAACCTATGGCACCATAAAGTTAATTACAGCATAGAAGGAACAACAATAGAATGAAGACAGTTTCTTCCTTTTTTCCTCCTTTAAGCTAAACCTACTTTCTCATTCTACAGGTTTACTCACTGTCTTCTCTTCTTCCTTCTTCACCTGCGTGCGTTCCTATGTAAGTCTGCACTTCAGATTTAACTTTTATTCCAGCTCCTTACCTCTGTTTTTCTTCACTAAGATAAATAAAATAATTTTCTCCTTTTTACCATCAATTTTAGATGGATTCCCACAAATAGGAATCACCTAGTGAGATTATCAAATAATGCCATAGACAGAACATTCGTTAGCCTATTGCAAAAGTGAAGTAGACTCTATATGAGTACATGCCATATAGCAGACATTCATTTACAGTAGATCATGTAGTATTTCAAACTTGCACATGAAAAAACTCTAACTATAGCCTCTGCGTTACACATATCTCCATTCCCTTTTTATTGTTAGTGTCTCAAAACCTAAATATTAGGCTTAAATGTAACGCCAACTCGATATATTTTATTTATTTTATATATATATATGAATATACACATACATAAATGTATAAAGCATATTTTTAAATGCATTGCGATTGAGCTTTTGCTTCTCAGTGGGATGCAGTCATTTGCATCAGGTCAGTAGTCCAACCACAGAAAACTAGACAAGCCAGATTAGCTGGAGAAACCGCCTCTTTGAAGGTATCAGGTGTCTGCAATGTCCGTGGGATCTGAAGGGGCTGATGAGAGGAAAGAACTTTGGAGAGTTCAGCTGGCATCGTGAACTCTTTATTCTGGAGGACCTTGCTACCTCTGCGCAAGTGTCCTGTCCTAGACCTTTGTATGGGTGGAGAACTATTGGCAGTGGACATAGAGCTTTGGTGGGAACTGGACTCAAGCATGCAGGGCAAGCACCAATCAAGGTGCTTTTACAAGGAAGGAACCCGATATTCTAAAGTGCTAAATTCTAAAGTCAGGCAGAGTTCTCTCAATATTGTGAGAAAATTTTGGAGCCAGGTATCAACCAGGGGGGAGGCCCTGAGGGACATGAGACTCAGAGTTTAAAAACCCTGGGTGGTCAGGCACAAATCAGTTGTTCACACCTTTGCTGGGTCTACAGTCCATGGGGATTTAGCATTTTCTCTATTTAGGTTAAGATGATCAGCCTGCACTTTGCCCAAGACTGAGATTTAATCATCTCTCAAGAAAGCTAATATTACCTGGAGATTTTCAAAAAGCACAGTATCTATTATTAAAACAAAATTACTAAACACAATAAAAAGTATAACCAAAAATCATAGAAAACCACAGCAAATTCAGATCTGCAATGATTCACATGTTGGAAATAGCTGGCAAGGACTTTAAAGTACTTCTAACGAAGATATTAAAGAAAATAAAGGAAAAAGCAGGAAATTTCACTAGAACACTGGCATCTTTAAAAAAGATTCAATGAAAAGGAGGCAAATAAGCTAACAGAAGAATAGAACAAAACCTTGAACAGGAGCTTTCATAAAAGAGGGTTTTAAAAATGGTCAATAAACATGGAAACCTGTAAATGTCATTCCTTTCAGGAAAATGCAAATTAAAACTACAAGTGATGCTATCACTACACATTCACCATAATGGATATGAAGAAAAAGTCAGAAAATAGCAAATATTCTAGTTTTATATACATTTGTATATTTTCACTTTAAAGAAACTTTGGCCGTATCCTCTGAAGCAGGATATACAGATTCACTTAAATCCAGAAATTCCAACCCTTGATAACTGTCTAACATATATGCAACAAAAGATGTGTACAATATAAACAGCTCTATTTATAATAGTCCAAATTCAAAACATCACAAAATGCCTATTTACTGTAGAATTGTTATAGTGTATTATAATTGTATACTAAGAAGAAATAAGATTAAGTAAATCAAGACTGTGCAAATCAACATGGAGGAATATCTCAAAAATAATGTTGACCAAAGTAACCCAGATACTAAGGAGTATACACTTTAGATTCCATTTACATTAGGTTTAAATAAAGGACAAATTGGTCTAAAGTGTTCAGGTTCAGGGTGGGGCTTTTATAACTGTAATGGGGCCCAAGGAGTAATTTTGTGATGTTAATAATGTTCTATTTCTAACTTGGATATTAGTTATACAGTTGTAATCACTTTATGAAAATTCATCAAATTGTATACATAATTTATACTCATTTCCTTTGCTATATTTCAATAAGAAAGTATATATTAAAATAAAATAATAATTTTTATTTAAAAGTCATATAAAATTATAATGAACACAAATATATTTGGAATTGCTTTTGAATTCCTTTGTACAAAATTAGTTTTGAAAGTCAGAATTATAATATTTTAACCTTTTCCACCAATATTCAATGCGTGTAAAATAAAAATGTAGTAACTGGTGTGAAACTTTATATTACACCACTCCGGCCACTAATAAGAAAACAGGGTTTCCAAAAAAGTAGAAACTTAAATTGTTTACGGCACTGTGGTATTGAGAATGATGAGTTTGCTTTCCAGATAGTATTGGGATGGTTATAAATCTAAAACCAAAGCAACTCAGGTTATTATGATGACATACATACATGCCCAAGGAAAAGTGAGGATGGAGTAAGTGATTTTACTCACATGGTTTCTCTAAGAACCTTATCGTGACAATCCTGTTGATGAAAATGTAACCTAGTCAGCAAGACACTTTATTTACAGAAGCTGGTATACTCTGATACGACCACACAGCTGTCATAAATATGCCATTTAAAGAAGCTTTTTACAAAATAAGTCAACGTGTCAGTTTTTAGCCAAACATAAGCACAACATACACAGGAAATAAATTCCCTATCCAACATTCTTGTCTATTGAAAGCTATGTTTAAAGGACAACATTGTTAAAGTACAAAATTCAACAAGTTAAATTTGAAGATCGAATTGGCTTTGTTAAGGGATTCATGAGTGAGGCAGCATCCCATATGCCACCTAGGAGGGAGCTCAGAGGGGTTGTGCAAAATGGTAAGGTTTTTATAGGAAGGAGGGCAGAGCAAGGGAACTAACAATGAAAAGAATAGATTATGTTTAGACCAGGACATTTTCTTTCAGGGTGAAGGAGACGTCAAGGTTTATGTCAGGAAGATTGCCCCTTCTTACTATGGAGGATGGAAGGACCCCATCCAGGAGAGATTACTTTATTGGTGTTGAACAGAAAATTCCATACCGGTTGTTTGAGATTATATTTCTGGGAGAAAATGAACTAGTACTTAGGTGAGGTATAAATCTCAGTTTTGGTATTGGGGGCTGTACCCAATACCAAATGACGCTGTTATGAACCTTTGGTTTTCTCTAACAGCACATGGAACTGATTGTGAAAGCATCTGTTTTCTGTAGCATACTGAGGGGTAGAATTCAGATCTCTTTCTAAAGTTATGCATTCAAAATTAAAACACAAATGTAAAGCCCTAAAATATCCAACCATTTGGTCTATCATGTGTTTTCCATATCATGTGCCATTTATCGCTTTAACTTTCTGTTTATTCCACTTGGACAAGAGACCTGGATTTTTTCCATAAAGCAATTTTGGCACCCATTTTATTACCAGCAATGTCAACTCTTGGTTCTTGGATTCTGCCAAGAAAGAATTCAGAGCTGAGGACTCTAGTGCAAGAGGAAGTTTATGTAGCAAGCACAATGAAAGTCCCCTCAAAGAGAGGATTCCAGCAGGCTGCACAGAGAGCTGCCTCAGCCTTTTAGAAAGTCACAGAGGCCGAAGAAGTGAGCCTGGTGGGCTACATGGACCCAGGACACATGTCACAGAGGCAAAAGAAGGGTTTTTGGAGACAAGTTCAGGGGTTAGCCAAGGTTGAGCTGTTGCTGCTTCCTGTTTCCTTGGTTGCCAGTCTGTGGGGACCCTTAGATGTTAGAAGAAAGAAAACAAAGATACATGCATGAAGAAGGAAGGCATAGAAGAGAGAGAGGAAGAGGGAGAAAGGGAGGGGGAGGGAGAGAGAGAGAACACTGAGTTTTCTGTCTTAAAGATTTGCATTGTTTATTTAAAGGGAAATTATTAGGGGCATTCTCAGGGCAGGATCTCAATAGAATGTTCTTCAACTGTCCAAGCATGTCCTTTAATGTTCTGATGCATCAATATGACCATACAGGCCATTCTCTGGTCAGTTTCACCTTAAAAGAACTCACCGAATAGGAACTTGGACCCAGACAGGTCTGCCCCAACACAGTGTGGAATGTGCAAGATAAGACCTTGTGATTTATTACCTGGCAGTGAATTGCTCAGCCAGTTTGTTTGGTTATCTTTCTCAGTTTCTCTATTTCACTTGCCAAGGAATTTTCCTAGCTTCTTATTGTCCTGCCTCAACTTCATCAAAATCCATTAGCTTGTTTTAGAATCAACCTCTTAGATATAATATGCTGCAATATGATGTAAATGTCTTCAAAAGTCCATTGATTAGGAATCTGATGTTTTCCAGCAGAAAATAATATCCATTTTTGTGCAGGTTTCCCTCCCCCCGACCCTTGCTTTTGGTGAAGCTTCTGTTCTGAGGCCAATACTCTATCTGTAACCTTCTAGTGTGAAACGCCTCCCAGCTGGCCCTGGCCTATATTTTGGGATTGTTGACCACAATATAAAAGAAAAGTTAGTTATGCAACTGGGATTGTGCTCCTCCTTTCTACCCGGCCAATCAAATATTTTTGACCTACAACAACAAAAGAGATTTTGTGTTGTGTATTCACCCTTGTCCCCTACATCCGACACTCTCATCAACATCAGGGGCATCCGTGCCCTTTGGACAGTGCGTCCACTCTGTATTTTCTCTTCAGCTACTGTAATTTTCTCAACAAAAGGAGTGGTGGGTGGCCCTTGTATGCTTTCCTTCACCTGGAGGATCAATGATTTGTCCTATTATTGGTTGTGTTGGCACACTTCCTCCCTATTTCATCTAAAGGAAGGTTTCATTTGTTTATTTCAATGACATTAGGCTCAGGGTAAGTTGTTTAATTACCTCGAGTGCAAGGAATTTAAAAGCCAAGTACTCAGTAGTATAATCTAACATTAAATATGATAAAAATCACAGACTTTGAAACAAAAGATTTTCAGTTCTGGTTCTGTCAACTTTCTAACTATGTGGAATTGGGCAAAGTATATTGGACTCTGGGCTTCAGTTTCTTCATCTGTAAACTAGAATAATCATGCTGATTTCTTAGATTTGTTGTGGAGAATAAATATTTGATCAATGTATATAAAACAATTGGAAGAGTGCTTGGCAGGGATTATATACTACATTAAGGTTAGTTATTATTACAAATATTCTTAAACTCTCTCTTCTAATATATGACTTGTTACTTCAGAATCTCAAGAGTTAATATCAAGTTTTATTGATAATTGTTATGATTCAATATTGGTTAATATAAAATGCCTTGTTTATGATAAAAATATAATGCCGGCAAAAGAGACACATATCTTTGATTTCAACAGCTAACAGTTTTTTTAAACAACCATGAAACTTGAATATTTACTCCATTCCAGAAGAGGTATAAACATGGAGGATACAATCTTCATTTTTAAGGACATTAAAGTCTAGTACTGTTTACATTCTAATAGAAAGAAGAAGGGAGAGAAAAAAATTAGACCTAAAAACATTATATTAAGTTGGTTAAGAACCGATACCATAAATGCGACTTAATTATATTCATTTATATATTGATTTAATGCTTGATTACTTATTCATTACTTTATGCATTTAAATGAAATTATTAAATTTACCAGGTATAGATACTATTTTCATAAAATTAAAATATAAATACACTATATGCCCTTAAGAATAGTATTTTTGTTTTTTGCCTCAAGCCCAAATAAGAAAATCTAAATTTAAAGAGAGAGAGAAAGATCTTAAGTGTCCTGGGGTATGGAAGGAAAGTTTATTGTCCCAAACAGTGGGTTTACTAAACCAATGTCTTTAGAGAATACAAGTTATTTATATTGTCAGAGTAAATTTGTGACAGAATTAAGTAGACACTGAAGACTTTATTCAAGACTGTTGCAATAGGGGATGAGACTACTACAGTATGGAAAAGAGAATGAATTTGACTCCACTGAAACAAAAGGAAGGAGAGTTTTTAAATACTGTGGTGAGTTAGTGGAAAATACTCAACAGCATTGGTCAGTGTGGTGAGGCCATCTGCGTTCCCTAGTGAGAACTGAATGGAAATTAGCCTTGTGCTCACACAGAGATTAGGATACACGGGTGCTGTGTTTCTTTAGGGGTATATTAAAAACATAGCCAAAGATATTTTGGGGGTTACAAAATTAGCAAGAAGCTGTGGAAAGATTTATATCTCAAAGGGACAGGTAAAGTATTAATAATAGAAACTTTTCTAAATTCAATTCTCTAGGAAAAGGGATGTCAGGGGCCTCTCATCAAGAAAAATCTGCCTAAAATAAAATTAAACTGAGGAGGAACAGTAAGGTTGTCTTGTCAATATTCTTCTTCCAAACTTAAAATGACTATTTTCAGTCATTTTAAGACTAGAAAACAAAACAAAAAAATGAAACAACAAAAGCTACTGACAACAATGAAAAGCTCTACAATATATATGTAGCCAAACAAGTGAGAAGAAAGTTCCAATATGTGACTGTGTTGCTAACTAGTCTTGCAATTTAATGTTTAACAAGACTCACAGATAATGAAAGTACATCACAAAAGACCAAGATAGATAAACATTGAACACTGACCAATGTCTCATATTTATAATGAAATTTGTACACACAGTTTCTGGATACTGAACCTGAACTTAAACCTATTGCTATGATCATGCAAAATGATTCAAAGGCTGCCCCTATTTGCCACATTACATTTCATTGAATATGAACAGATGGTCTCTCATTTAGACAAACTGTACCTCAAAACAAAAGATTATTTTTGCTGCTTTATAGAAGATACATATTCTGCCAACTACTTTTCCCAGTAAGTATGGCATTAGATAATTTTTTTTAAAAAGTTGTAATTATGGTGACATTACCTATTAGCAACTGGCAATTTCCTGTGGATCACAATTTCATTTCTAGTTTTGGAAGTTAAAATATATTTTAAATTCTATTTCATGAATAAAACTTATTTTAATGCCAGTGATATTGATATTTCAAATTGTAAATGATTATTGCTGAATTGCAGACTTGCAATTAAACTATAAAATGAGACTGCAGAGCTATATAAAAGCTGTACTCATTAACTTCCTAAATAGCTCTAAAATATTTTAAAATACAATTCTCTTGAATTTTTGAACAATGCTGATAATTATTTAGTGGCAGTAAAAGATAAAAAGGACAAGATTCTGTCAAGAGGGAGAAAATGAGGATTTGATTTAAATTATATGTTGGTTTTCAATTTAAACAAGAAAAACTGCCATTTCAATATGTGAACAATTACCTAATCATAGTCATCACATCATAATCACCATCACCATCATTATAATCATCATCACTATCAAACCACCATCATCATATATAAACTTAAGTGGGGGGAAAAAACAAATTAAAACATTTACCTGAGATCCAAATTCTCCTCTGACTACTACATTTTGCTGTTTCCCTTGATCAGTTTAAGAACTTCCCACCTCTGATTCTCCTCTGCCCATCGACCTGTACAAAAATCCTCCACAGAAACCGCACTGGTTAAAAACATCAAACAAGTACACGTGCATCACCAAAGCCAACGTTTGGCATTCTTCTCTGCCATTTAACATCATCTTTAACAGAGTCATCCCAATCCCTGTAAATGGTCCCAAACCCACCAGCTGCCAAAAACAAAATACTGAGATTATGCCTGGCTCTTTGCTCTCTGTGACTCTATCTATATACAATCTCTAGAGATATTGTATGCAGTTGCCATTGTCTATCGACTTTTCTATGTATCTACTACCATGAACCTCATTTACATCAGTCACTATTGTTTCGATTACTACATTTTCCCACTAACTTGTCAACCTTTTTTGCATGTATTCCTGCAGTGCATTTTCTGTATGATACACAGATTTATCTTTTAAAAATAGTGTCATATCAATCATTGAAAAATTTTCAATGATTTTCCAATATTCGGTTAAAAATTAAACTCATTTAAAGGACTATTTCTGTTGGGGCTCCTAATTGTCTACCTAAACCTGCAATTTCACCATTCTCCTTGTCCAAACGGTTCTAGGTGGCCTGGCCACCATCCATTTCCTCAAACGTAGCCACTGCCCTCCTGTCTGAAGGCCTTCACACATTAGGAGTTCTTCCCTGGTTCTACCCTTGTGCATGCATATGTCCAAAATTAGAAAATTATATATAGTAAATATGTATAATTTACTGTATATTAACTATAACTCAATGTAATTAGTTATTAAGATTAAAGGATCACTTTAAAGTAACACCTCAGAAACACTTTAGCTCATCTGTGTCTTAATTTTTCTTCTGAAATTTTTCTCTATCTCTTTCGTTTTTTAATTTTGCTCATATATCTCAGTTGCAATTAAATATTCGCTTACTTACATTTTTCATTGCAGTCACATGGATCACCTTTTTAAGTGTATTTTATTGATTTTGCTACTATAGTTATCCTGATATTTTTCTCCCCTTTATGTGCCTCCAGCATTGCCCCATGCTTTAGTTCATGCCCATGGGTCGTACATGTGAGTTCATTGGCTTCTCCATTTCCTATACTATGCCTAACCTCCCCCCGTCTCTTTTTCACCTCTTCTTTATTTAGACTTGTAAGTCAATATATATATTTTTAAATTGCATTCCATAAAGGAGACAAATTTTAAACTGTGCCTGCCAGCAGCGTACTGATTACAGTATCTGCTTTGAATGCGAGGGATCGTGCATGTACTATTGACTGCTTTATATTCAGTGTAAGACAACATTTGGCACGTGAAGTTCTAACTTATACATAAATACAGAGTGGAGGAAAAGTAGCTTCACAGTTAAGAGCATGCAAAACACAGAGTTTACTTGTGTATCATTCAGTATTAATTATGGTATTTTCCCATATGAACAACTATGAACCCACCTTTGCTCCCCTTGTATATTTTGAATCAATTAATACAGAGGGAAGTAAGATGAAGGTTCCTCTTTCTTCATAGAAAAACTTTTGTAAATTCCCACCACTTTATTAACTATAGTCGAGGGGATTTTCTCTCATGCTTTTCTGGGCATTAAGGTACATTTGTCAAAAAAGGGACACCATCAAAAACCAGTGTTCTATAGAACAGAAGTTGGTGGTGCCCTTCTTTTGGCAAACACACTCCTTGGTGGAATGGGTTCTTAGCCTAATCAACCAAGGAGAAATTTTAAATTAAAAAGGTAAAAAAAAAACCCATAAATTGTGTATTAGGCTGCTGCCTTTATTTTACTGGTGCTAAATTTTCCTATGTGTTTGGAAGAAACATGGTACAACTGAAGCTTACTGCTGGACATTTCTGAGCATCATCAGTTAGATGTTTCTGAGAGCAAAATACTTGATATTAGCTGCACATTTCCTCTTTTCCTTTGAGAAATAGGATAATAAATAAATAAAAGAACTTTAAGAAGAGGTTTAAAGTTCTGAGTCCTCATCTGAAATAAGAACACCCACCGCGTCTACTTGAGCACAGCTGAAGGCCTTAATGAATAAGAACGCAGTTCTCCTTCAAGCAAGGTTAACTTAGAGCTCTTCTGCCTTCAGACTTATCCCTAAATTAATTTCTGCAGCCTATAACATTTTTATTAGCTCTTTCAGGAGAAAATTTGAGTGTAATGTGCATAAAAATCCTGTAACGTCACATTTCCTGCTTAAGAATGAGATGAAATATCAAATATAATGTTTGGCTGTATCTTATGCTTATCAATCAGCAGTGCTATCAAAATGCATGAGTTTTAGGAATGAATTTTAAAAAACTAAATTGTGTACTAATTAGAAAATTCTCTATCCTTTGATAATTTTAAATGTATTTTCTAGCGTCTATTTTTAATATTAGGTTGTTCCTTGCTTTTCAGTTTTGCTGTATATAATTAAATGTGACTTATTTGTTGAGACCGATTGTTCCCTTTTTTTTCACTCCTTGTCTACTAGTGCCTGATTATATGAAGAATATCACTTATTTAACCACCTTTCTTAAACTAGCCAGGTTTCCTAAGCAACAAAATGGGTTCAGACTAAAAATAATTACTGACAGACTATCTATCATGATTGGCTTGATTCATTATTCAAGTACACATGGCTAGCCTTTTCTAACCATATCAAATCATACATTGGTATTTAGCCAAAAAGCATTTCTATTATGCAACCAGTTTATAATGTACTCCAAGATTCTTATATTGCTTGACTAGTGACAGTGCGGAATCTTGGAATTTCCAAACCATGATAAAATATGAAATAACTATACAGCAAAGTGTCTATGGCATATAAAACCATATTAAGAGGGCAGATGTTATGCCAAGGTTCTTCCCCAGCTTGTATCCTGCCTCCCCTGGTCAGGCCCTGGCACACGTGGAACTGCAGTCATCACCTGGCTGAAGCTCTGATTCTCAGCCGGGACGTTTTCCTCTGTGAATGAGTTTCTCGCAGTCTCTTCAGAATCAGAAGGACACAACTGAACTGTCACTGAGCTCAATGGTGGGTGTTCAAAGAACAAAGTAAAAACAGCAGGGACCTAAAATTCACTGTCCTGCCTCATTAAATACAGGGCCCAGGACAAATAATGTCCCTTTGTTATTGCAAAATCATAAGCATGTCATTCTATAATATAACAATATTACACTCAAGCATATCATATGATATTTTAGGTGAAATGTTCGAGTTAAAACTATAAATTATTACATCCATATTATTACCTTACCAACCACACTCAAGCAGGTCTTACTTCTGCTGGACCCTGTAGTTATTGCAGTGAGGAATATCTTCCCAAATTCATATATACATATGAATACATATGAATACATATGAACACATATGAATACATATTAATATATATGAATATGTATGAATATGCCAAAATCTAGCAGATAAAATAATGTATAAATAGAGCTAAGTGATTTCAAATGAATAAATAATTGTTTTAGTAAATAAATTAATGATTAAATGATTAAATAAAGCATTAAATTTATTTAAAAATCAGCCCTGGCAGGTGTGGTTCAGTGGATTGAGTGCCAACCTGTGAACCAAGAGGTCATGGTTTGATTCTCTGCCCGGACACATGCCAGCATTGCAGTCCAGGTCCCCACTTGGGGGCGTTCGAGAGGCAACTGATGTTTTTCTCCCCCTCTTTCTCCCTCCTTCCCCTCTCTCTGAAACTAACTGAATAAAATCTTTTAAAAAATTCTAAATTGTAGGTATAAAGTGGAATGGAAATTATGGATTTTCATGAGGGTAATTTAATTCATATTTGATTTAACAATTCCACTTAGGATTTCTACAGATGGATTTCTTATACATTGATATACTCTATTTCTTTTAAGTTTTTATTTATATACTTTTAGAGAGAGTGGGAGGCAAGGAGAAAGAGAGGGGAGAAACATCCACGTGTGAGAGGTACATCAGTTGGTTACTTCTCACTTCTTCCCAGCTAGGGCCCTGGCCTACAACCCAGGCATGAGCCCTTACTGGGAGTCAAACTGGTGACCTTTTGCTTCCCAATGCACTGAGTCACACTGGCCACAGCAACATTGATATATTCTAAATATATGTATTTACTTTTGGCTCTTCCATTTTGTTCGGAAATAGATAATCTTTCTTAAGAAAAGTCAAAGTCTTAACAGAAAACATGTCCCCAAGAAGGGTGAGGAAATGGTTCAGACAAGTACCAAAGAACATTTAAATAAAACTCATAATGTGAAAAGAAGAAAAAAATGTTGGAAAGATTGTTAAAGATGAGCCTCAGTAAGGAAAATGTCCTCCTTGAAGAGAATTTTAGTTGAAAGATAATAAAATATAGCGGTAGAATAGGTACAAGATTTGAAAGGTGTGAAAGCATGAGGGATAATGCATATTTAACTTAAAATTATGAAGCAGAGAATATTAACATTAACAAAAGGTGGATACAATTAAAAGCATAATGCAGAGTAGACTGTACTGGAATAAACGTCACATAAAAAACAGAAAAATTTAGATCTTCTGCACAAGATGTTGATGGTATTGCCCTGACTGGTATGGCTCAGTGTATAGAGCACCATCCTGCAAATCAAAGGGTCACCAGTTTGATTTCCAGTCAAGGCATATGCCTGGGTTGTGGGCCAGGTCCCCAGTAGGGGGCGTGCTAGAGGCAACCACACAGTGATGTTTGTCCCCTTTTCTTTCTCTCTCCCTTCCCTTCTGTCTAAAAATAAATAAATAAATTCCTAAAAATGATTGAAAAAGATGTTGATAGTGTGTTACAATGGGAGAAATATAGAAAAAAGATTGATGAACATAAATGAGTTCATGATTCTAATTATATTTATAAAGTACTTTTTTTAAAGATTCTAATTATATTTAAAAGTTCTCATATATTCAAGAATACTATCAAATTGGAGTGTAGTAAAATCAGAGGTCTCTTTCTTTCTTTTGTCTTCTTCATTTTAATCTTCTCACTCTTCCAAATTCCACCCACTAGGGAAAGAGTAACATGTATGGAGATGTCTGCTTAATGTGATATTTAAGTTCAAAATGAGATTTTAGAAGCTCAAAAATAAAATTAGCAAGTAGAATAAGTGCAATTCTAATGGAACTCTGAAGACCTAATATTCCATAATGGGATATGATTATAGTTGGTTTTCTTGAATATTTTTATGCTTTTATGTCTATTTTGAGTGTCCTATTGGACTCATACAATTTTATTTTCATGTTATCAGGATATTTCTGCTCAATAGTATGGCAATATGGATAAATTCCACTATTTTATTAGTTTGATCAAACAGTTGAAATAGACCATATTCTAGAATGTGTTGAACTATTTTCATTGCTTTATCTGAATGTAACTTCTATTACTTATTTTTTCAAAATAATATAAATTCTTAATCAAGTTACTGGTTCATGTTCAAATAACAGTGTAAAATACTTGTGCAAAATTTTGATTTTACATATCACATTTCATCTAATTTTCAGTGCTGTAAGCATAAACATAATCCTTTAATGATGATAATGTCTTAAAAGTAGCTTGTATGTGGTCTCTATGATCTCAGTAGCCCTATCTAAAATATTTATCCCACCCCTCTCCATATTTATGATGACAATGGCAATCAAAATAAGTTTATGTCAGACAACATCAACATTCATTCTTCACATTTGAAGTAAAAAGGAACAACTCAGTTTATTTACAAACTTAAAGATCTGAGAAAACAAATGTAATAAAATCTATTAACCTAAAGATACACACTTTAAAATTTTTAATGTATTTAGTGTATTATGTATAATAACTTGTTTAATCAAAATAATCATACGATGTACAAAACATAATTATTCCCATTTTACAAGGGGGAGGCTGGAGGGCAGAAAGTCTATGCAAGAGTTTTCCCAAATTCACACACTAGTACAAGTTATAGGCTATTTTAGCCCTTAACTGTTCTCTAGGTATAGAATTTTATTCTCTACTCACTATTCCACACTACACTTTCAAGATGTTATTTTAAATTAAAAAGTGATATAATTCCATATATGTACAATTAAAAATATAGATTTTTAAAATCCCCTAATTATAAGTCCTTTCTTTGATTACCAGCAGTTTATCCTAAGTGAAATTTCTGAAGTCATTTTCCTCTCTAAAAAGATGGACTCTGCACTGGATAATGAAGAACAGACAGCACATTCCGCTTTTCCTCTTACAAGTGTTTTCCAGATAATGAATACTTAACAAGTGACTTTGACACTTTTTAAAAAAGATCTGATTTATTTATTTTTAGGGAGAGGAGAAGGGAGGAAGAGAGGGAGAGAAACATCAATGTGTGGTTGCCTCTCATGTGCTTTCATCTGGGGACCTGTCCCGCAACCTAGGCATGTGCCCTGACTGGAAATTGAACGAGTGACTCTTTAGTTCACTGACTGACACAATCCACTGAGCCACACCAGCCAGGGCACAAACACTTTAATAAGTCTTTTTATTTCTTACTCAATAGAAATTAATTTCTTGATAGGGAATTTGAAAGTGATGGTTGTGTTTTCTATTGCAATCATTCTATTGCTGAAGCTAATTTGCAAAAATTTTAAAAAGATTTTTAAAACTAATTTTAATATGTGTTGGATTCTAATTATAATACTGAAATAGATGATATTTATAGTAACACATTATAAGGGATGAATTTATAAAAAAGCTGAAAATGCCTCAGTTCATTGTTTCATTCTTTACCATTTAATTTTGTATCCAAAACATGTTTTTATATTGATTTTTTGATACATACATTGTCGATCATAAAAATAGAACTTTAAAAAATGTACAGCACTATACTATATATTTCAAGGATGTGAATCTCCGATCCTTTTAATAACTTGTTAAATTGGAAGGCATGTCTCCTTGCCCCATTGAAGCCATGATGTAAACAGTGTTTGTGTTTGCAGTAGAGACAAAGGAGACTAGTTCCCATGCATTCATTCATTCATTCATTCATTCATTCATTCAACTAATATTTATTGAGAGGTTACTGGGTTCCAGGCCCTGCTCTAAAAACTGTCAGAACAGTGGAGAATTAGGCCAAGAAGGTGCCTATTGTGTATGTTTATCTTTTCATTGGAGTAGAGAGAAAAGAAAATTAATTCACAGGTACTCATACATAGGCTAAAAATTCCAGATAATGATAGTAGATACAAGTAATTTCTTCAATGAAGTGAATTTTGGACTGAGACCTGAGTAATGAAAAAGAGCCATACTTGTACTCTATTTACCTGGGAGGGAGAACACTCTAGATAAAATAGATATGAAGCCCAGGACACAGTGTGACACATTCAAGGGGGAAAAAGCCCTAAATGTAATAACAACTGTCCTTCTACAAGGAATGCAAAGGGAGATTGGCCTGCAGATGTGAAGGCAATGTGATGAGAGCAGCAGACACTGGAGTGATGCATTTTGAAGAAGGAAGAATAGGTCACAGCCAAGCAACTCAGGCAGCCAAGAGAGGCTGAAAAATGGAAGGAAATGGATTATGTTCTCACAGCCTCTGTGTCAAGACAGCCCTGCTGACAACTTGCTTTTAGGCTAGTGAAACTGATTTCAGATTTCTAACCTCCAGGATTCTAAGAGAATAAAGTTGTATTGTTTTGATAGAGAGAGAGGTGGGGGGCAGGGAGGGAGGGAGGGTGACAGAGAGAGAGAGAAGGGTGGAGGTAAGGAGGGAGGGAGGGAGATAGATAGATAGAGAGAGAGAGAGAGAGAGAGAAGGGAGGGAGGGAAGAAAGAAAATTCTGGTTTTCAGAATTTTCTGCAGCTAGATCAAAAGACTGTTTTCTCAGACACCATCAGTGGAAATTTGGATTGTATTCCAATTAAAATGACAGACTTTAGAGGTTTTAAAATAGATCATGGATGTAATGAGATTTATACCAAAAAGGGGAGAGGGGACAAAAACATATCAACGAAGATGCAATGAGACATATTATTCAAGTACAATTTTGTAGACCTTATTTCATTGAAAGAAGCCAATGAAGTAAACAAACTAAATCTTATGAGACTATTGCAATTTTTAACACTGACTAGATATTTGATGGTATTAAAAGAAGGAATTTTTAAAGTACGTGATAGAGGTATTGCAGTTACACTTTCAATAAGAACCTTTACCTTTTAGTTATGCATATTGAAATAAAAAGGTATAGTGCCTAATATTTTTATATTATAGAGAGAAGCTAAGTGAGAAATAAAAGAATTGTTCATGAATTTATCTTTTGAAGTTGGTTAATGAGTGCATGGAGATTCGGCTAAAAGAAGAAGGGTTCGTCACTCTGTGGAGTGTTAGTTTATCTTCCAAAGTTCTCCCAAGTCATCAAAACTATGATGCACACAATTTATGTGCCTTTGTTTTGGTACAATGGAATTGATGGCATGGCTTTATCTACTCTATCTTACCTGGGTGTGAACACATCCTATTCAAAACTTTAAATCTGCCCTGGCTGGCATAGCTCAGTGGATTGACTGTGGACTATGAACCAAAAGGTCGCTGGTTTGATTCCCAGTCAGGGCACATGCCTGGGTTTCAGGCCAGGTCCCCAGTCGGGGCCACGTGAGAAGGCAACCACACATTGATGTTTCTCTCCCTCTCTTTCTCCCTCCCTTCCCTTCTCTCTAAAAATAAATAAATAAATAAAATCTTTAAAAAAACAAAAAAAACTTTAAATCTACTTCCTTTTAATCTATAATTTCTAGGGATCTCAGAAGAATCTGGATGAAGCCTTATATATATCAGTATATTTCCAAAAGTTTAAAAGTTCAGAAGGTTTAGAAGTAGTGTGTCGTATCTGTGACTGATTCACTGAATCATGTAGTAAAGTTTAGTGGAAAAGGTCATAAGAAGCAGACCCCCGAAACAGAATCCAGGCCTGAGGTTTTTCATAGACTCAGGAACACAGATTTATAGATTCAAGATTTTGTTGACCCACAGATTTGCCTGATCCACTTGCCTGAAGGTAATTAGAAGTTGCCCTGACAACTAAATGGCATAGATATTTTCTCTCCTAATGTCTTTCCTTATATCTTTTCCACTTTCTATGCCACCATAGTGATAATTTTATCAACTGTGATGCCACCAAACACTATGGATAAATCATTTCCCACATTTGTATGCCAAGGAAGTTATTACAGTGATCCTAAATAGGTAAGCAATCAAATCACAGATTCCCAGTTTGTGATCTATTTCTAAAACTTTCGAAGTACCTATTATTACAGCAGTCAATGACCAATCAGGGAGCAGATTGTACTCTCAAATTAAGATAATTCCATAAGATTTAAAGGGCAATTTCTCAAGAAGAAAACCAGTGGAATAAAGATCTCAAATTCACATTTACCCTTTTCTCCCTTTTCCTGCTGGGATCCTCTGAGGAAAACAAGGAGCAAGAGTATCCATTGATTTAGGGCACACTTCTTAGGCTCTCAGGAAAGAAAGGAGAATTCAATAAATTGTATGATAGATCTTGAGTGGTAAATGAAAGATATTTAGAAAAAACAGTTTTCTTTATTTTATTTTATTTTATTTTTATTTTAGGGAGGGGCGGGGAGGTAAGAGAGGAAGAGAAGCAATGACCTGAGAACATTGATTGGCTGCCTTCTGTACATGCCCCAAATGGGGGCTGAACCTGCAGCCCAGGCATGTGCCCTGACTGGGAATTGATCCAGCAACTTTTGTTTTGTGGGATGACGACCAGCCAACTCAGCCACACTGGCCAGGGCAGAAATAGTTTTCTTAATTTAGGAAAAAAGGAATCACTTTTAAATACTAATGGAAATAGCAGAATTAAGAAGGAAAATTTGCTAAGGAGGGAAAGATGGAATTTTCAGAATCAAGTCCTTGAGTAGCCAAGACAACAGTGACAATGCAGGGATTGTTTTCTGGCAAGGGAAGAGATTATTTACTCATTTTTATCACTGATCAAGACAATTTTCACATTAGTAATATCTGATGGTTGATATCTGACCCACTTTTCTTTAGTTGATAGAAAGGAGTGAAAGAAAAGTTCAATACTATTAACACTAAGAGAGAGGGAAGAGAAGAGGGGAGAGTAGAGGGAAGGGGAAGGGAAGGGAGGAGAGGGGAAAAGAGGGGAGAAGATATGAGGAAGTTGTCCAGATATAAAATATAAGAGATAAATATCAGGGAAAAAATATTAAAAATAATATGTTTGTAATTAAAAAAACTTATTGAGATTTGCAATTAATCAAAGTGTGTGTCAAGGATGGAAGACATTTGCATAATTTTTTATATTTGAAATGGAAGAGTATTTGGAAAATGAACATGAACAGTTTAGTCATCTGCAAAGAATAGACTTTCAGGAAATCAATCAAGAAGAAGAGCAGTTAGTCACAGAAAAGGATTACTTAAATATGATTAAATTCTACTACCAAAACAATTGAGTTCAGCTCAAAAATGAATATATAAACAAAAATAGGAAATTTGTTTGGTGTCATTACATATGAGACCAAGTATTCTGATGTTTCTGCACAGAATTATTTTAAACTATTATAATAGTAACATACTTACTGTAATGGATCCACTATAACTGAAAGATGTGGATATTCATTTGCTAAATAAGAATATGTACTCTTATATGAGAGAGAATATAGCACTGACACTCTAGATAATTACAAATCTGGATCCCCAATCTTACTCAAGCAAGTTATATAAGCTACCTCACTTCAGTGTCTTTGTCCATACCGTTGAGTAATGATTGGCACTTCTGTATCAGATGGGTATGAGAACTAAATGAGTTATGCAATGTTCTGAGCATAGTGTCTTACGTGCTGTCACTGTTATGTCACCATTACAGGTATGTCCATCAGGCTTTCCCAAAGCCTTGACACACAGATATTGGTCCTTGAAAAAGATTTGGTTCAAGAGTGTAAAAATCAATCAAGTTGAAATATAATATTAATAGATTCTATCTAAAGTGTAATTTATACAATTGAGGGGAAAACGGAAAGAACTCAAGGACAAAGGCAACAGTGTGGTGATTGTGGGGGGCGGGGGGCTGGTCGGAGGTGGAAGAGGGCATAGGAAGATAAATGGTAATGAAAAACTACCATAAAAAATAAAAAGTTTTAAAACTCAAATTATTTATTTTGGAAAATTTGTATAGGACTGATATGAAATTAGAATTATAACAGTTATTTTTGTCCATATAAATTTAAATATTGCTTAAGACCATTGTGAGTGAATGCTACATCTTATTATAACTGCGTTAAATTACACTTGGGAAAAATCCACATTTATAGAATGGTTGTGTGAATTGAATGCTTTTGGATGCCTGAAAACCTCAGTGAGATGCTTCAAAGCTTGCATGATTTTTGACAATATAATTTCCTCATATTAGAGATGTTTGAAAATATATACAAATAAAATAATTATTCAGCTATATGCTTTTGCTTCCATATCCCAAATGTTTGTCCTCCCTTGGTGAATTGTCACCTGAGATCTTAATTCATCCAAAATTATTTCTCTTCTCTCCTCTTGACAGATTCTGTTGTCTCAATCAACGTAATTTACATTGTTCCTCTTTGGCACTACCAATCCCACTAAAATTTCTTCAGTTTCTCTTGTACAGTGATCAATTCCTAACTGATCTCTTTTCATCCAGTTTTTTCCAAAAATGTATCATTTACTGTGTCATAAGGTATATTTCCCCACTACACAATTCTGATTTGTTTTTTAAAAAAGCTTCCAATGTTTTCCCCATCTCAGTAAAGCAGTAGTATTCAGCATGGACTTGTAGGCCCTGTGAAATCTAGCTGCATAACAGTATTTAATTCTTCCTATGTACAATTTAACTCCAACTATAGTAGAATGTAATGTTAGTCACTATTTCTATTTCCACTGTCTTCCGGTCTCCAACCTTTACACTAACTAGAAGCTATAGAACTTCTCTGTCGGAGATAAAGTTCAAGGTCCTCAGTCAACCCTAACTGAATGAGGTAGACTCAATTGAGTGCTAACACCCGATGAGCCTTCCTTTAATACATTAAGAAGAAAACTTATTTATTTGAGACATTTTAATATATTATAGATACATGACCTAAATGCAGCCAGTACAAATTTTAGATGAGACATAAATGAGAATATTGTGTTGGTGGACTATTTTGCGTGAAGTCAATTAGGACTTATTTCTTAAGGAATAAAACAAATAACTCCTATTTGGGTAAAAAATATTTTTGCAGGTAGAAGTCATCATAATATTTAATATTTAAAAAAATGCACATTATAAGCCAATTCCAAAAATAGTGGTGATAGAATCTCCATCTGAGACAATGACCTGTTAAATTGTAGGGTCATTTGTATAATATTGCATTTGTATAATAAATGAACTACGGCAGGTACATATTCTAAGTTACCTTTATTGTGTTCCACCAACTTAAGCTATTATTGTTTATATAATCATAACGAAGCTATTACTTCTTTAGATGACGTCAACAAAAAGTTGTTTTGAATGACAAGTAAATTTATTAAAATTGAAAAAATAATACATCTTCTATCACAGTATATTCTCTAAGGGAAATGTTATTCTCCCCAAATGACTCTGTTTATTACTAACTGAAGATAGTAGAATTAAACAAAAGAAACATTTAATACAAAGTTTAATCCAGGCACTACCTTAGCTTTACCACTAAATATATCACCCTTGTAGGAGGAAACGCTTTTTTTCCTTAGGTGAAATCAGCTATTTACACAATAATGCTATGTGACAAACCACCGAAGCCCCAGGAGTTGGTGTTGAAAACATTGAGATGTTTTTCCTCCCGCTGCGTGCATTTCCCTCGGACAAGCTGTCTGTGCTTCAGGCAGCAATTGAGCCAGACTTGGCTGGATTCCACAGGACCAGGAAGCTCCAGTTACCTGACTTCGATATATCGGGTCAAGTCTCTTGCCACTGTTTTTAGGTTTCAGGGGTCAAGGCTACAAGAAACACGTTCTTTTGATGACAGACTAGTGGAGCACAAGACAGAAGGCCAAACTGCCAACTTTATTTAATATTTCTGCTCCTGTCCTTCCGTACATCATTGGACATACCAAATTAACTGGTTAAGTGGAAAATACTTTCAGGATAACAGATTTTTCTTGAAGAGGGAGTAGAGTGGCTATTATAGTAAAATGTGATTCGCTCTATTACAGTTTAGCCTTTTTTCCCACAAATCCATTTTCATTTGTATGCAAAATACATGCATATCTTCCCCATGGCACACTAAACACCATTTATAGCAGTGAACTGGAATTACACGTAAAGTGTGCATTTGGCTCTTTTTAGTCTGGACACCTATTAAACATAATGGTAACAAAAGGAGCATTGGAATAAATGGTGGAGTTGCAACATTTGAAAGCAGAGAGAATTTGAGACTCATAGAAATCATTTGTTGTGGAAATGTTGCCAGGTCCTTTCATGCTGTTTTTATATAATGTACTAGTTTTTGCTTCTTTTTTCATGATGAGAAGTGGATCCCCAGTTGAATATTATCCAGTCTGGGACTCTACATTTCAGGAAACACTTCTTTTTCCAAGATCCACCTTGGCCACACTGAGGAGGGAATTGGAGAATTGAGTAATTAATGAAGTGGGAATAATGAATTGAGATAACTGTTAAAGTATTGACTTTTTTCATTTATAGTGACTCCAGTTAAATGATTGAATGATAATAGTCTTATTCTTTTTTTATACTCTCATTTCAAGAAAAGTATGCTTTCTTAATGTCTTTTATATTTGATTAAATGATCTGTTGGTTTGCTAAATAAACAGTGGCTGAAGTAATACATGCTATTTTATTTAAATGATTGATTACTATAACAAAAAATATATATTTTTGTCAAATTGTTTACTGGATTTTCATAAGGGAATATTAAAAATGTCTGAAATATTTCATAGTCTCCCAAGTGCAAAATAATTTTTAAGAACACTTTAGTACTAATACAGCTTTATAAGATCATTGCTGTGATTTACAAATTTTAACATATAGAGTCATATAAAATGAATGAAGACCATATAGATGTATATATGATGTTATATAGTGAATTACGTCTTATTTAATCCTTAATCATAATTTTGTTTAATCCACAATCAGATTAAAGAAACCACTAGGATCCCCTAGGCTTCTTTTTTATTTAATTCAAAAAAGTGTTGAACATTGTTAGATAGAAGTTTGCATTTATTATCAAGGCCTCCTTAAACATCTGTTATATATCCACAGTAGAAACTTAAAATAATTTTGCTAAAATTTATCCATATGTTTAACGAGTCACGTGATTATAGTCATGCAAAAAGAAACAGCATACGACTGATTAGAAATACTACACAAGTGGAATATGGTTCTTGTCTTTATTATATGCTTCCTTATTGCTATTAATTACAGTATGGATTTTTAAATTTAGTTTATATTCTACTAACTCATAATGATCTCAGTATATTATTTTTTGGAATACGGACAACTAAATTAGCCAATGATAAGTTACTAATAGGTTATTAAACAACATATTAGTATGTTTAACTCAAATTTTTAGCCATGATTTATTAATTATTAAAAATTGATTTAAAATTGTGTAGAAGCATAATTTATCAATTTTTACAATAAAGGGTAGCAACTGCAAGAGACATTTTGCTTTGGCATGTATCAAACTGTAACTACACACACACACACACACACACACACACACACACACACAGATACTAATTTGTTAAATAACCCAAAGGATCGACATAGAACTGTATTACTGGTATTTACATTAATGACTTAGTGACCCTCTAGAATTTTAATTTTCAGAAATAAAGAAAAATATGTATTAACACTGTTTAATAATCTCTTGAGGTAAAGATGGAGGTAGAGAATATTGAAAAATGATTAGAGTTTGTTTTCAGTCAATACCTGTGTAAATATGCCCAAAATGACAAGAATGTATATCACAGTTGAATAGTTTTTAAAAGTAGAAGAAGCGTGAAATATGTATGCACTTTCAATTATGCCTAACATAAATAATACCTAAGAATTTAACAGAGCAAACAAGCTTTTATAATTTCATGGTGTGTCTGCTTTAAATCCAGAGATATGGTAAAACCAGGTATCTCCACTAGTAATCTAGGCTACTGTTCAATACCAATTGCAAGGAGAGCTGTATAATTTTTAAGTCCCCCTTAAATATATTTCAAATGAAAACTTTATCACAACTTTATTAAAACCATATTTATGTAGCGTCATCAACTTTTTATGCATTCATTTACCTACTTCGTATTAATTGTATAATAGTATTAGATTTTATGCACTATAGTCATCAAATCATAGTTCTAAAAAAGATATTCTAGCCTTTCTCTTTTTCTCACTCTAACTAGTATTTTACTCCTCTGGTTATTATTCTGTCTGTCGAAGCAATGTTTAACTTCTAATGGAAATATAGATCAGCGGTTCCCAACTACGGAGCCACAGATGGTACCAGTTGGGGTCTGTTAGGACCTGGGCTGCACAGCAGAAGGGAATTTGAATGCAACGCACTCGAATCATCCCCAAACCATCCCTCCACCCCCAGTCTCTGGAAAAATTATCTTCCACAAAACCAGTCCCTGGTGCCACAAAGGTTGGAGACCACCGACAGAGAGGATCATATTCACGTAAACAACAATGCAGCTTAATTCACGTCGATAGTCTAACCACCTTCAATTTACCTCATTCCTACTAATGTTTTAGAAATGGTGCCTTAAGAAATAATGAAGTTTGATATTTTCCTAATATTTCATTCATTTAAACAACATTTCCAATTATTCATAAACTAATTTTTATATATGCGCATAAAATTCTTACAACTGCTATGCTATTTTGACTGCACAGTTAACAAAATAAATGTTTTCAAGTTATAGCAAGTACTGACCTTTCCTTCTTTTCTACATACAAAGGAGAAAAAGGACCCCAGGAATGACATACTTAGTCCTGTAATAAATTCATTATGTCAAGTGCTTTCATACCACCAAAAATCATCTGCCTTCCGCTCTCCTCGTGTTCATCTGTGTGTTTCCTTATCTGTGTTCTTTTTTTCCCCTCTCAGCATTTGGTGGCATGTTCATTTTTCAATCGGTTTACCTTGGCATCACTTACAAACTTTACTCTTTTTTCCTCTCCCACATTCAGGCTGTTCGTACCAAACATTTCAAAATTCTGTGATTTCTTCCTGTTCTGAAAAGCTGTCACTTCCTTTCTGTTCCTGAAGCCAAAAAGCTCATTTTCCCATTTTTATCTGTAGCAGCACGTTCTTGTCTTCCCCTCACAGTTTATTCTGTGATGAAACCACGTGAGCCAGCAAATGAAGTTCCAGTTTTGCATTCAAGGTGATTGCAGTTTTTACATTAAGCTGCTTGAAAATTGCTTTGGACATTACCAACGTTGAATTCCTTAGATTCGCCCTGAGATTTCCCATTCAGGTTATACAAATACATTCTCTTTCCACCCACTTTTTTCTCCACATTCTTTTCAATGCCAGGCACAATTTGTTTGTAATTTTTACCATATTTCTGGGATGAAAAAGTATCCAGCTTGATACCTCTGCATCAATCAGCATAGATTAGGATAGATTGTTAACAAACAAACTTTGAATGTCAGTGGTGCAGGACAACAAAGGACCATTTTCCCTAAGTGCCAATCTCACTCACGCTGACTACTGTCTGAGTAGGAGTTGCATATAGCCTTTACTTTAGATCCCAGGCTGACAGAGTAGCCCCTGGTTAGAACATTGCGAATTTGTGGCAGAGGGCCAGGGGAACCATGTCTTGGCAGACAAAGGTCACATCTGTTCAAACGTTATTGAAATTAAATCGCATATTAGTGCTTGAGTTTTGTAGCATAAGAATATATTTCATGCAGATTTACTGAGATAAGAGTATCAACCTATTTGGCCAATAGCAGTACTATTTACCATACCCAGCATGTGAAAGTTCTGTATGCACTTTGATAAAGAAAATTCCATTCAACTGGATATATGGAACACATAATCTATCATCATCTCTCTGAAATTAGGTTGTCAGGTTAAAACAAGGCTCTGTCAGATGACAAGTGGGAGGGACAGAGTCAGGACAAAATATATCTTGGTGATATGAGTTCCAGATGGACAGGTAAGAATGATGACAAGGAGGTTACTGCAGCTTCTTCAGAAAAGTTGTGTGCACTAGCATTATTGTCAATTATTTTTATTCAAATACAAGAGACATTAATATATTGTGTGAATGTCACCAGCTTAAAATAAAAGATGAACGAATTGGCAAACACACTAGGCAGGGCGCCATTGTGGGAGAAAATGTTGGCTGAGTTCAGGGCCCTTGTCTGAAATGCAGGAGAGAGAAGTGACGTGAGACCCGGAGGTTTGTGCTTTGCTGTTGGATCTGAACACTATCAAGATGAAATTTCTTATTTTAACTAAACCTGTAATTGCAGCTGGATTTGCTAATGGATTTTCAATGCTAGATAACTATTTTAAGCAAATGATAAAAATATTTGGAAGTATAATATATAATGTACAAAATATTCAGTTTATTTATGTCAGTTTGTTGATTTTAAAAGTTTAGTGAATTCCAACAATTCCATTTTCTGGTTTGGTATTAGATGATGGTATTGACAAATTATGAATTCTCAATACAATTGATTTATTTTAGAAATGATTTAATCCAAATTTGCCACCAATCCTGGAAGATTTCTAAGGCGTGAGCCGGTGACTCTTCTTCTTCTACTTTAAGTTCTGTTAGAGAGCTTGATATAAATCTCTTGTCAGCTCACTATATTGTAAATGCTTCTACTTTTTAGAAAAGTCTTTCTTCATGTTTACCTAACGCTGAGCTTTCTGAAACATCAAGTCCTTTATCACAGTTCTGCCCAACGGAAGAGACTACAAGTTTGTTTAATCTTTCATTTGAAATAACTTCAAACATCTGCCAGCTGCAACGGATTCTTTCCTACCTTTTCCTTGTGTTTTTTCTTTTTTTTTTAAATAAATTACCAAATTTCTCTGTTTCCTCACATAGCAAAATTTATACATTCTTTCAAAATCTGATCACATTTCCCAGGATTGCTTTATTCATTGGAGAAATATGTATTGTTCATGTACTACACACGGTCAGAAGTTCTGCTGCTGCGGTGCTGGGTGCTCAAGTGTGATCTTTGCTCTGATGAGGTTCACAGTGTGGTTGGTAGACAATTAGAAATAATCACGTAAGTTTACAGTTATAGAGCATGACACATGATCTGAAGGGATATATAGAGCAGGGACACATGATCACAGCATTGTTTCTTAACATGTTACATTCTTTTTTCTAACTTCTTTTTCCTAAATGTCAGACTATCATGCCTAGCATATTTGCTTCTCACATTATGTTTCCTCTCTTACATTCTATGTTGTATTTACTTCAGCTGCAATAGCAGTAAAATAGTGACACATTATTGGTCAATAATATATTATTTTAGTTCTTTAACATGCTTTCATATACATAATTATCAGTAAGCTTTTAAATTCTATCTTCCAATTCATATTTTGCAACATAATCACCTACTAAAAAATAAACATGAAAAAACAACCAAACAATCTATCACTCCAAAATCAAAATAACTATACAAAAGCTCTGGCAGGTTTTTCTGGGTTTCGTGTATTTGGTTGGAATTATTTAGATCACATTTAAGTAAGATGTCAGGCCTACGTATGATGAAGTTTGAATAGGGAATGATGTGCTATTCTAGTTGACCCTGGAAATTTGGGGAAGGTGTCAGGTTTGGATCACTGGAGACAGTTGCTGTCTGTGGCTGGTGTAGCTCAGCTGGCTGGGCATTGTTCTGAAAACCAAAAGGTCACTGGTTCGATTCCCAGTCAGAACACATGCTTGGGTTGTGGGTTTGGTCTTTGGTTAGCACAAGTACCAAAGGCAGTTGGTCAATGTTTCTCTCTCACACTGATGTTTCTCTCCCTCTCTTTCTCCCTCCCTTTCCCTCTCTCTAAGTAAAATAAATAAATGAAGTTTAAAAAAGAGAACAACTGCTGTTTGTACCTCTTCGCTAAATGTTGACAATAAGCTGGAGAATGACGACTTATTGTTTTCATCTAGCCAAGAAGTAAAAGTCTCTTTTTATTCTTTTTTACAACATGGTAATCATAGAATGCTCAAGGAAAGCCGAAGGTAGAACATGTACTGAACTAGGTAGAACTTATCAATTTAAGAAAAACTGCTGTTCTTCTCCTGTAAAAAATGAAAGACGTGATTGAAACTTAAGACGTTAAGAAGTGAAGGAAATTGAATTCTTAAAGAACCCGTGGAGTGCTTCAGTTTTCTCTCCTTTTTTAAACAAAAGTTGTGGTTGTAACTTGCTAAAAGAAAATGAAATTTTAAAATTCCATCACATAAGGGGGGTAAAAACAGTATCTGATGTAGACTGTTTATATACAGAGAAGATCCATTAGAGATAGTTTCCTAAAATTTGTCACTGATCGGGACAGTAAAGGGAGTACAAATGTTTTCTAGATGAATGCAATTTCAGAATAGGGACATTATGAACCCAGTTCAAAAGACATACTTCATGAGAGAGATGCTGTGATATTAATTAATGTTTGCTGATAGGATAATAGTTTAATCTGAGCAATTTTTTAAAAATATGGAATACTTTATTTAGATAAATTATTAAAATAAAATGCATAAACTGTCAAAGGGAAAGTTGATGCATTTAGTTATCTAGAATAATATCAGCACAATGAAAATGCTCAGTGTGATAATCAGGAAAGACAGTGCCTCTCTGGAAAATGCCACCTTTTCAATTCACCCACCAGCTTTAGGCTGAAGTCCAATGAACAGAAGTAAAATACTTTCCCTGACAGTCTCTGTGTTTCTTAAGCAAAGAGGAGGCGAGGCACTGCACCATCGATTTCAGTTTGTGCACTGCTAAAGGGGCCCACAGCTGGCTTACAAGTCAATTTTTAAAATATCTACAGCTTTGCCTTCTCTAACAGTCCTGCTCGGAATGTTCTATGCTTTCTGGGGCATCTTGCAATTGATCCTGCATTTGAAACTGACAGCTGTGAACTAGCAGAAAAATGATGTGGCAAGGGTTGCCATGCCTGAAGGAAATTCAAAGAAAGATCTATTGGGCAGGTTGTAATTCATGATTCCTTCGTAGGCAAAGAACACCAATTTTTATCTTTTGAGTCCCTTGAGTCCATGTGGAGTTTGAAGTGCAGTATATAGTTTATGTGTGTGTGTGTATATACTTTAATATTTCAAAAATGTACACTATAGTTTATATTATTCATAAATTTTATATATTTTATTGTTTCTTTCAATTACTCATATATATTTTACGTGTATAAATATGATGTAAAAATGTTACTGCTCTATAGATACTAAATATCATGTAGCACACCGAGTAGATTCCGAGGTATTCAAATACCCAGAAAATATGACAATTACAGTAAGAGAGAGAAATCACAATTCTAAAGCACATTATGCCAGTTTGTATTCTGTTTGCAAATAAGCCCGAGATTTTTAACCTACTGGAACTTTAGATCTTTTTTATATTTTGTTATTGTGAATAAAGTAGTATAAGCCTGTATTCACTGAATATTTATTTACTCTGAAACTAATATGGTCCAAGTAACCTGTTAGCCATGAGGGAAACTCTCAGGGAGTAAAAATATAAATCCAGCTTTTTGGTGTCACACAGACATTAGGAAATATGAAGTTCTGATTTCTTTCCACAGAATGGATTGTTTTTGGGCCTTTCCCTGTTCGGAGGCTATGACCCCATCAGGAACAAGTATCTCCTCCATTGCCTCCCATGAGCCTTCAGCAGCACTAATTGACGATTGCTTTACAAATATTTCTAATTGACACTTACACATATTTGCATTCATGCTCTTTCTCTTACTAGATTGAGAAATCCTTGAAAGCAGGAGTCATGATCTTTTCCAGATGCATATTCCTTGCACTTGGTCCATTGCCTGGCATGTGAAAAGCTCTTTATGTGTATTTAATAAGTACAGTGACATGACTTTTACTCAGATTTGGGGGAAATAAGCAAAAACACTTAATGACCCTAAATTTTATGTACCATATCATATTAAAATTACTCTTCACCCCATCAGAGAATGTGTATTAAGAACATACACAATTTTTATATGCCAGTGTGGAAAGGAAATACAAATCCAGACCCTGGTTTCCAGTACTTGCTACGTTTGATCCTGGTTTCCAGTACCTGGTAAGTTCCTAGTTGAGAATATTATCTGATTGCATGTGAAAAAACTGAAGCAAGAGACATAAAATACTTGTCACGTAGACATCAACAAAATGTACTGGAATTTAATTTGAATGATTGAATATTCGCTGAAGAAATGGCATTTACTATTCCTGGTTTCTACTTTCCTTATCAGCTAAATAAAAACAAAATGACGACAATCTCTTTACTTTCACTCAGTAAAATGATTTGGAAGACAAAATTTTGTTATGCCAACATTATTTAATATAGGAGCTTACTTAGGGTAAAGATATGGGCTGAAAAAAATAAAAAGCGATAAGATACTTTGGTATACAATGAGCATTTAGAAAGAACACTAGAGGAAGATGGAAAGCCTTATTAAAGATGTAAATTGCTGCATGGAAAAGGTACAGTGAGTTTAAATACACCTAGAGCGGTTGGAAGGCTAAACCGTGAAAGGGCTTGACAAGAGCCGATACCCGAGCATGAGTGCCGAGGGAGTAGTAAAGTTAAAAAGTACATCTATTAGCCACATTGCATTCTTCTTTAATTGACAGAATTGTATAAGGGGGTCCTTTTTTAATCCAGTAAAATGTATTTTTATAGCTCATATTCATATATATATTGAGTATGTGCCAGATCTAACTGGAAAATGGCTATGCCCGTATGGATGACTACATATTTGCAGATGTCTGAACCATAAAACTATTTTCAAGAATTTCAGCAAAACAACTTAGGTAAGACCAGGAGTTCAGATGCTTGATGACCTAAAGAATCAGATGACAGTGTCAGGACAGTCATCAGCACAGAACTTGAGTGTCAGAAGGAAGAATATGGGTATGGCCAAGAAGAAAAACACAAATGTCTAGAAATATATATATTTCAGTTCTCATGTTGAAAACAAATAAATTCACCTTTATGCTTTCCTTGTATGCCATACTCTTTCATCTTTCCACACACAGAATTACATTCTTTTCATTTAAGTTGATACTTCTCCCCTAGACCCTCTTTGATCTCACTTTGAGAGTTTCCAAATAGAAGTTTTTCAGTTACACGCTAGGCATCATTTTCTTTCCAACGTAGTACTATCTGTTTTCTAATGATCATAGTTTTTGTTTAATCCAGGGATTTTTATTATTTCTTACTTTCTTTTGGCCACTAACACAGAAAACTGATCTTTAACCACGTAAATAATTTGAAACCATAGAGCTCTGAGGCATGTGTGGTGCTTTAAGTTGCCTAAGAAGACTTCCTTCCTTTTTTTATTGAATTTATTGGTGTGGCATTTGTTCACAAAACCATACAGATTTTAAGAAAAAATTTTCTTAATATATATGAAACTACAAATTCTAGATAACCTACCATTAAAAACATAGAAAAGGGAGCAAGGAACATTGCTTGGAAATCCTCAAAACCAGGGAGACTTGTTTCCTTAATTTCAGCGAATGCAAGTTATTTGTCTTGATCTTTTCCATGCAAAGAAATAAATTCGGAAGAAAGAAAGAATTAAGAATAACTGAGAATCAGTATTGGAGAAACAAATCTGATCATAGAATGCCATGAATGTTAGCTCAATAGGGCAACATCATTTTTGCATTTGGTACTGTATATTCACCTCTTTCTGGAATCATCTTTTGCCCCTCCCACTTTGATTGCTAGATGTTAAATCATCACAGAATGCCTGAAACCATAAAATCAGTTTATGATGTTGTCAAAAACTGTTTTATTATTACACTTTGGGAAAGAAAAGAAATAGAACACTGGAAAAGTATAAAAATGGCATAAAAGTTTCATCCATTCAATTGTTTAAATGGGGATGAAGCTACGATAGAAATCAAGTAAGATTTGTTGCTACCATTACTTCATCTGTCTTTTTATATCTTTTCCTTATTTATTATAAACTTTTTTGCTCACTAATTAACACCTGGCCTTAAGATACATTTTGGCTGTTCTTGTTGTTCTAGTAGTGTTTACTCCAAAGTGACCTGTGTCCAAAATTTTGTCTGGTCATCTCTGTCTAGCTAAATTTGATGGTTCCTTAACAGGATATTTTAAAAATGAAAGTAGATGAGAGAAATGTGTTTATTTATTTATTTTTTAAAAGATTTTATTTATTTATTTTTAGAGAGGGAAGGGAGAGGGAGAGAGAGAAACATCAATGTGCGGTTGCTGGGGGACATGGCCTGCAACCTAGGCATGTGCCCTGACTGGGAATCGAGGCTGCGATGCCTGGTTCGCAGCCCGCGCTCAATCCACTGAGCTACGCAGAAATGTATTTATTTTTTTAATTTTACCTTGCATTAGGTGTCCACATGATGATAACCTCATTTTAATGCCATAAATAATATTGAATATTGGATTTTTCACAGTTGCAATGTGATCTATCATACTCACTGCATACTTACCCATCTGCTAGGTGTTCAGACAAAGCAAAAAGGAAGGTAGGCAACTTAGCGGAATTAGGATGGACACAGAGACTTGCCTTGGGGAGGAAACATATAACCCAGTGGACAGATGATGTGTTGGGGAGTTGTGCCACTCAAATCTGTGTAATTTTATTAACCAGCTCGATAAATTCAATTAAAATACTCTTATTAGTAGCTGTTATTGGGACCTTGTGTCTCGATAAAAATTGATAAGCACTCAAACTAAACAAATTCAATAATTATTTATTACCTAATATGTGGAAGATACTGCATAATAAAGAACTAAAAAAATGAGATAATGTGTTTTCTCAAAGGCTTTTAAATCTAGAAGAGAGAAAAATACAATAATATATAATCTTGAAGTATAAAGAACTAAATTTATCCCTTAATATTCAACCTTATCCCCCAAACAATTGGCGTTGATATAATCAAAACAAAACCAAACAACACAACAAAACCTCTCTGAGGTTTTTGTGTAAATGGAGAATACCGGTTTCCCCCTGAATATAATGTCTCAGGAACTCTTGGGGTATTTAAATGTCATAAAAAGTAAGAGGGATAGTTATTGATTATGCTATGGCACGGACATTAGAAGAGGAGTAAAAGAACCATTTGTGATGTTGGTAATTTTGGATGGGATGATGTATGCTAAGGAACAGATTTTTTCATTTATTTTTTAATTTTATTCGTAATGTATTTTCATTATTATTTATCCCCCTTAGACCCACCTTCACCCCCCACCCCCCCCCAACAATCTCCACACTGTTGTCCATGTGTATGAGTTCTTTTTCTTTTTGGCTTGATCCCCAACCCAGGGCTGTCAGCCTGCTCTCTTTTTAAAGAAAATAATTTTAATTTTTTAAAAAATAAATTCAGATAAGCTCTAAGTTTCGGCTCAGAGAAATATAGAGCTAGACAGAGTTTATACTCTGACAATTAATAAAAAGCTGCACAAACTAAAAATTAACTATTTTCCTAAAAATGTTAGAAAACTAAAATCATGTGGCTTATTTCCCAAGACCATCTAAGAATAAAAAGATGTAGATTAGCAATATTAAATTGCTGAAGGTTAGCCAGCATAAGAATGAGAAACATCTTAGGGTTGGATAGAGGGGAATGATACTCTCTTGTCAGGGTCACAAGGAAAATCAGAGAGAACCTGGGAGCATTTGTCTTATGATGCTGCCAGGAGGAGCGGAGGGGAATCCACTGCTAACACTCCTCCCTACCATCTTCACTCTTCCAGAAAACCAAACCTTTTCTTTTGTGAAGGTTAAGAACAGCAAGCGCTCTCCTTTCAGAGCCCTGGTGAAAAACCATTGTTGTTAGTGGAAAGAACTAGCCCTGAGAGAGGGGCAACTCTGCTTTATTGGACTGTGAGTGAGGACACTTGGTGTTCCTATTGAAGGGCATACTGGGCAAGTGGTGGAGCCCATACTACAACCTAGGCAGTGTACATGCTCTTAGGGACAACGAGTCATCTAATCATATGAAATTGTAGGAAAGAAATCCATGAGCAGACTTCTGGTTTTGGTATGATCAGAAATATTAGAAACTAAGAAGTTGCCCCGGCTTGTGTGGCTCAGTGGATTGAGTACAGGCCTACGAACCAAAAGATCACAAGTTCGATTCCCAGTCAGGGCACATGCCTGGGAATGTACAGGTCAGGTCCCCGGTTGCAGGTGTGCAAGAGGCAACTGCACATTGATGCTTCTCTCTTTCTCTTTCTTCCTCCTTTTCCCCTCTCTCTAAAAATAAATAAATAAAATATTTTAAAAAAGGAATCTAGGATAAGACAGAGTAATATCCACATGATTCAGTTTGCTTAGAAGGAAGAATGCAGAAAACATGTTTTTGTATTTGGGAAAAGCAGCTCAGACATTTACAGGAAGTTGTCTAAGGACTTTAAGGAAGGACGGGGAGATTCTTTCCTCACAGGATCTTTAAAGAATTCATAAACTTGCAAAAACTAGTGTTCCAGCGATCTCATGCCTTTGCAATTAACCTAAAGAGTATTTAGAAGACTTTTTAATAAATTGTACATTTCGATTACAGTTTACACTCTTATTATGTTGCATTTCTTTCAGGTGTACAGCATAGTGGTTAGACAATCATATACTTTTTTTATTTTTGCCCGTATCTTCACACTAGATTGATGGGATGAGGAAAACTACTGTTACAAATCATTATGTTACTTATTCAAATAATGGAAGAAAAATCAAGAAAAAATTTGACATGGAGAAATAGAATTCAGAAGAGAAGATTGTTCTCATGAAACTAAACATATTTTTTAGCACATTTTGGGTTTCTACCCAAAGTAGTTGAAAACAAATGCCCAGATAATAACCTGCCCATGAATTCTTAGGCATCTTTATTCATAATTATCCAAACTTAGAAGCAAGAAAGATGTCCTTCAGTAGGTGAATGGGTAAATAAGTGTAAACATATTGTAGAGGACTGAAAAAGAAATGATCTAGCAAGTCATGAAAAGACATGGACAGATTTTCATATTGCTAAGTGAAGGAAGCCGTTCTGGAAATGGTATATAATATATAATTTCAACTACATGACATTCTGGAAAAGGCAAAACTATAAAGACAGTAAAACAGATTAATGGTAGCCAGGAATTGGGGGAAGGGAGCGAAGTATAAACAGAACACAGAGGGCCCTTAAGGCAATGAAACTACTCCACATGATACTCTTAATGGCAAATATGTGTCATTGTACATTTGCCCAAACTCCAGACTGTATAATACCATGAGTGAACCCTAGGGCAAACTATGGACTTAAGGTCATGATGAAATATCAGTGTAGGCTCATCAGTTGTAACAAACACACCACTCTATTGGGAAATGTTGAAAATGGAGGATGTTATATGTGTGTATGGAGATAAGGCACATGAAGTCTCTCTGAAACTTCCTTTCAATTTTGCTATTAAGCTAAAACTACATTAAAAATAAAGTCAAATACTTAAATATAAGACTTGAAACCATAAAAATCTTAGAAAAAAATAGGAGGTAAAATCTCAGACATGTTTGTAGCAATATTTTTAGTATGGCTCCTTGAGCAAGAGGAACAAAAGAAAAAATAAACAAATGAGACTGCATCAAACTCAGAAGTTTTTGCACAGCAAAGGAAACCATCCACAAAATGAAAAGATTACCCACTGAGTGGGATACCATACTCACCAATGATACCTCTGCTAAGGGATTAACATCCAAACTTTATAAAGAATTTATACAACTCAGCATTAAAAAGACAAAAATGTCCAATTATAAATGGGCAAAGAACATGAATAAACACTTCTTCAAGGAGGACATGCAGAGGGACAATAAACAGGAAAAGATCCTCAGCATCAGTCATCATCAGAGAAATGCAAACCAGAACCACAATGGTGTACCACCTTGTACCAGTCAGAATGGCTGTCATCAATAAATCAACGAACAGCAAGTGTCAGTGAGAATGTGGAGAAAAGGGAACCCTTGTGCAGTGTTGGTGGGAATGCAAATTGATACAGTTACTGTGGAAAACAGTATGGACTTTTCTCAAAAAATTAAAAATGTAACTGCTTTATGACCTAGTGATTCCACTTCTGGGAATATAGCTGAAGAAACTCAAACCACTAATATGAAAGAATATATGTAACCCCATGTTCATTGTCTCATTAGTTTAAATAACCTCAGTTTGGCAGCAGCCGAAGACTAGTAGAATGCACCCATCTGTAGACTAGTAGATAAAAAAGAGTGGTGCATTTACACAATGGAATACTGCTCAGACATATAAAAGAAAGAAATCTTACATTTTGCAACAGCATGCATAGACCCAGAGATTATTATGTTGAGAGAAATTAGCCAGTAATAGAGAAACAAATTGCGGGCTTTCCCAACACTTGTGATGAGGACTGGCCAGGGGCTCCCTGTTCAGAAGAGATGTACATTGTTTTGGGAACAGATTGTAATTCCCTCCTTACCTCCTTCTGGGAGCAGTTTCTTGTCCTGTGACTGCTTTTTACCTTTTCCTTCTGCACGTACACACTGATGTAACATAGCTCTGGGCCACACACAGGTTAGTGCAATCTGGACCCTGCTGCCTTTGTCTGGGACCCCTTAAAATGAGGCTCAGACTGAAGGAGGCCCAGTCTCCCTGACCCCGACCCAGAGCCATTGGTGCATTCCCTGTAATGTGAGTAATAAACAGCATGTCCACAACAGCTAGTTCTCCCATTTTTTTAAAATTATTTTTTAGAATATCACAAACACTTAAGCAACTCCCTGGTTTGGGGCTCCTGTGCTGCACAAGGACCATATGATTTCACTTATATCTGAAATCTAATGAACACAATAAACTAACAAATAAAATAGAAATGGACTCACATATACAGAGACCAGACTGGCAGGTTTCAGGGAGTATGGGTGAAAAAGTAAAGGGATTAAGCAAAATAAAAAAAGAAAAGCTCATAGACACAGATACCAGTCTGGTGACTGCCAGAGGGAAAGGGAGAGGAGGGGAAAGAGGGGAAAGTGGTATTAAATAGTGATGGAAGAAGACCTGGCATTGGGTGGTAAGCACACAGTACAATATACAGATGATTTTTATAGAATTGTATACCTGAAACCTATATCATTTTAATAACCCATGTCACCCCATACATTCCATAAAATTTTTACAAAATGCTGTTAAAAAGTATATTGGAAATCAGGACTGGATTTTGTCATAGAAGAAGCCTAATTAGAGAGAAATTCTACAAAAAATATACAGAGAGAGTGAAAGAATGAGGACAAAAAACTTAATTTGTTCTTTAGATGTTGATAAGCTTTCATAAGTAGAAAACGTGAAATCAGCAATGCAAAAAATCAAAATTTCTGTTGATGGTGTGGACATGCAAAAGGAAGCAGCTTAAAATGATGACAGACGACGACGGTGAAGAGCATTGGAATAGTAGCTTGATGACAGCCCTTTAGAGGGAAGTTTGCAATGTCTGTCTATGTGTTTCAAAACAGGAGGTGAGTGTAAAATAATTACTGCTTTGAGTAAAGCCATGATAGTTGATTTCCTCCCCTTTCTAATTGAGAGCACTTACAAAGATCCGGTAACTAAATAGGATAGGTTAAACTGAAGGCTTATGCAATAGGGTCCACTTACATTATTAATTGCATATCTGTTTGATATTTATTATTCAATGGCTACTTGTAATCATTATGCAGTCTTACAATCTAGGTGTGTGGATGGCAAGTTGCTATCTGTAGGAAATCCTCAATTTCTTGAATAAGTGGTCTAAACTTTTTAGTATAAATTTGTTTTCCTGGATTATTTGATAAACCATCTGAGTGAAAGTTACTGGGTTTGAAATACAAAACATGTATTAAAAACAAACTAGTAAGCAAAGAAAACCTAATAGTTTGATTAAACTTAACAAGAAGCTATGTTTAAAACACCCAATAATATGAAAACTGCTTCTTCATTAAATCAACTTAGTTGGCCAATTACTGATGTAAATCAAAATAAATTTGCTTACATTATGTTAATTTCTTTACATTTTAATACTATAATTGCAGTAAAATAATGAATGGAGTCCAAGAGACAGTCTAGCAGACTTTTCTTTGTTTGTTTTTTTAAAGCCATGCCTATCTTGAAGTAGCAGAAATGCAGAGAACACCAGACATGGTCTAATTCATCATAACCCCTTTGCTCCTGTGTTGTCCATGGTTCTGGGAGAAGGCAACTCATTCTGAGAGTAATGAAAGAATATAAGCGTTTTTAGTTATTGAGAGAACTCAATTTTCTTGGAACTCGCCAAAGTACTGTAATCTTAAATGGCTGAGGGTCCTTTGGATGAGTAATTCACTAAATACCATTCTTCAAGTAACTTTTTTGTTGTCATTTTTAGAACTTAGTTTTTGGAGCATTTTTCAAAGTGTTCTCTTATTTTCAAATTGCAGCTGAAATAACATTTTTAAGCACAGCATCAACAATTTTGTTGTTCGTTGCACATTACACTGCATCTTCCAGGAATTAGATTTTATTCTTGAACATGAAGGAAAGAGAAACCAATTTTAACTTTTTGTACTCCCACATGTATCTCTTACCCAAGAAATGAATTTCAATATACTTGTGTGGAAGTATGGGTTTTAATTATTTTCTCAGGGACTGACAATTCCAATTTCCCAGATGATAAGTTAAATGTGTAATGCTTGATTATATATCACATTTCATTATATGCAACTGGATAATACCCATGTGGAAGTAATTCCCTAGAAATAGAACATTAAAGTACCATTCCGTACCCTCTGGTTTAAGTCACTGAATGATACCTTAGTATCCAGAAATAGTTAAAAAATTAAAAAAATGCAATTTTCTTTCTTTAAATATTTTAATAACACTAAATTCTTTATAGTTTGCAAAGCAATATAAAATGTCATTATTTTGTACTCATAATAAACCCAAGAGATACCTAATGCTGTCTTCATATTACAAATGAAGATATTACAGCTCAAAAAGATTTTCTGTTATTAACATATTGATTGTTAAGTAGCAGGACTGGAAATTTCACACAAACCTACTGACAGTAAGCCTTGGCTGGCTTCCATAATACAGCCTCCTCCAGTTCTGTGTATATGAGGATATTTAAATCCTCTTCTGAGGGAAAGACGTTTTACTATAAAATATTAAATTCCAGCTTTTAGTGCATCATTTGGAAAATGCAAAGCACAAATACTTTGAATTGTTCTAATTTACCTTTTAAAAGAAGATAGTGATTGAAAGAAAATAAAATACCCATGACCAAATAGGATGTAACTTCTATTTTTCTTTGTCTAGGGCTCCTCAAAAGTATGATTGTTGGTTAGCAGAACGAGGATTTCTCCAGCGGCACAGCAGACGTTTTCTTTCTAGTGACACGCGAGAGTGGGCGGTGAGGATTTCAGATCAGAACATTGTGTTCTTGTGAACAGACAAAGAATGTATAATGGCTGGATTTACTTTTTTTCATGTTTTCCCCTTAGACTAGCCATCATACAGCCTTTCAGAATTAAATTCCTGTCCCTCTTCAAAAAAAAAAAGAAAAGAAAAAGCAATACTAGGTGAACCTAGACTACAGATAACCTCTATAAAATATCATTTTTTTTAACTCTTGAGCTTTTGGAGGAAGAACTCCAAAATGTTTAATCTGATAAGTGTTAAATTGTGTTTTCTTTTTTTCTGAGGATCAGATAAAATTAAATTATGGTTTGGGTTATTATTAAATGCACTTGTCAGGGCCTAAGAAAATATTGTTTCTCTTGGATTCTGCTCAGAGGAAAACACGTATGAGATTATGAAACAGGATATCTCTGAAGTTGGGAATAGCTCACCTTTGCAGAAAACTAATTCAATATACAAGCCAAATACCCCACATAGGTTCAGTTTTTCCTTGTGTAGGAGCGGCATATATAATAGCTCAAGAATTACCTTTAAGACCATGTGACTTTTCAACAAATAAAACATTTGTTTCAAATAGACTTCTTCATATTCTAGAGTCCCAGTGATATTTGAAGTCTGTAGAATTCTGAGTTATCATCTTCTTGGCAGAAAAACTGAGTATTCTCATTCTGTCCTTGTTTGCTTGTGTACTGCGTATTAGGCATATAAATACGCACAAGTAACTCACACGTCCTATATACCGTTTTCCCCTTTTTTTCCTTGAATTTTTTTTTATTTTAATCATTGTCCAAATACAGTTTCCTCCCTTTTACTCCCATTCCAGCCCTCCCACCCATCCCTCCCCACTTCCCTCCCATTACCACCCTCCCCCTAGTTTTTGTCCATGTGTCCTTTAACTTTGTTCCTGTAAACCCTTCCCCTTTTCCCCTGAAACTCCCTCTTCTCTCTCCTCTGGTCACTTTCCTCCTGTCCTCTATTTCAGTGTCTTTGACCATATTTTTCTTATTTCTTTGTTTTGTTGTTTAAGTTCCTGTTGAGATTCGTTTACCCCTTTTGAAAAATATGAAACATGAAACTAAATGACAGTTAATTTGACGATTAAATGTTAATATTAAATGTATTAAATAAATTTTTTACTATTTCTGATCTTTTTATTGAAAAGATAGGTTTGAGATGAATATTGTTATAAAAAGTGAAAAGATGCATTTGCATATATATGTGTATATGTGTGTGTGTGTGTGTGTGTGTGTGTGTGTGTATAAATCTTATTCATTTACCTTCCTTTGTTTTCTGTGATGTTGGAGGATTTTCCTTAAATATAAGACTAGCTCAGAGAGTTTCAAAACAGTGTATAAGACAGGAAGGGATTGGACACCAGGAAACAAAATTGACCTCTCATGTCCAGTCTGATGCTTCCTAAACCCGACACATCTCAGCTTGTCTGGATTTCTGTTATAGAGAAGTGTGCTGTACAGTGTTTTGTGAGTATACAACCTGTCACTCCAGAGAGTTCGATCACAGCAAACACAGTGTTGACTTGTTTCTTCTTTTGTCTGGAAAAGTCTCAAGGTGCTAGACCGGCCCTGCTGAACTCACCTGTGGTAGCAGAGCAAAGAACCACATTGCAGGGAAGATGCCACACTGGGTTTCTGTGCTCTAGAGAGGAAACAAAAGCTATGTCGCCTGTAGTTAACTTGAAAAGGCAACACATTTAGAAAGAAATGGCAGTGTTGGAGGTCTCTGTAACAGAACTTTGGCCTTCAAAAGCCACAATGTTCCCCATAAAAGAATAAAAGTAACATTTGAGTATATTTCCAATGTGGAGGACATCAATGCTAGGTGACAACAGTCAGGACATACTTCCGTTGCCCCTCTGTCTCATCCCCTCCCCATTGCCTGCCCAGGAGAGCTGGAGGCAGCACAGTGCAGTGGGGAGAAGCAGTGAATGAACTTAAAGTGGTAGTGCACTATTTCTCTGCTGCTCTGCTGAATTCTCAGGACAGACAGACTCAAGCCAGGGAAGGGGACATGCTTAAATTGGATAACTGTCCTAAGTTTGGGATTAACCTTAGCCAAACTTTGATTGTAATAATCAAAATGAGTTTTCTAAGACATGAAAGTAACCAAGAATAATTTTCTTAGCTGGCCACATAGCTCAGTCGGTTAGAGCATTGTCCAAATGTGCCAAGATTGCAGATGGATGCTGTCCGGGGCATGTGCAAGAATCATCCATGAATGCATAAATGGGTGAAACAACAGGGTGATCTGTCTCTCTCCCCACCATCTCTAAACTCAATAAATTAAAAATAAATAAATAAAAAGAAGAAGGATTTTTACACCAAAGATACAACTATCCAGAGGCAAGAAGGCAAGGTTTGACAAAGAGTATTTAACATGAGGAGTGAGAAAAAAATCCTTTTTTTCCCAATGCACAGCACATCATGGAGTTCAGCTTTGTAAAAATATTAGTACTTGTCTTACCAATTATATCCTCCAAATATAGCAAATCTGCCCTTTTATCTCCATCCCTATGGGTATCACGTGAGTTAAAGCCACCCACTTGTCTCGCGCAAATACCTGCAGCAGTGTCTTCTTCTGTCTTGCTGCTCCTATTGTTTCTACTTTCTACTCACCCTCCACAGAACAGGAAACATGATTTTCTCAGAACACGACTTAGGTCCTATTAAACTTCCTTGCTTAAACATTTTAGTGGCTTTTTACTGCATTGTTTCAAAATCTAAATTCCTTCCCCTGTCTGATGCCATCACTCTTCCGCCTGTTTCTCTAGCTTCTTTCTGAGCCACCCCCCCTTACTTTACTCCGCTGAAGGCCCTCCACTCTCTTGTGGTCATCTTCTGGCTGGTGATGTACTTTTTTCCACACACAGCGACAGCAAGACCTTACCCTTCCCTCAACCTCTTCAGATAGCCACGTCATCGTATCTGCTTCTCTTCTTCCAAGATTTTCTTTTTTTAAAAATTTTTCAATTATAGTTGACATTTAATATTATTTTAGATTCAGGTGTATAGCATAGCAGGCAGACATTTATATAATTTACAAAGCTATCTCTCCAATAAATCTAGGACCTACCAGGCAACATATGTAGACATTATATTATTGACTTTATTCCCTATGCTGCACTTTACATCCCCATGCGAATTTTTAACTACCAATTTACACTTCTTAATCCCTTCACCCTTTTCACCCTGTTCCTCGACCTCCTCCCCCAAAGCGATCATCAGTCTGCTCTCTGTACCTACGAGTCTGTTTCTGTTTCATCTGTCTGTTTATTCTTTGAAGATTTTTTTGACCTCCATACCTAAATAGAGTTCTCTGGGCATTTTTCCATCTCAACTGATTTTCTCCTTAATGACATTAATTTACAACTCACTACAATGTTTACTAAAGCACTATTGACACATTTAAATTTTAGTGTTTATTTTTTTTCTTAAAACTCCCACATCTCAAACAATACTTGCACATGGTAGGTGTTCATATGTTTGTGAAATAAATGATCATATTATTATTAGTGAAAATGATCATAAACTCTTACTACTTAGTATTTCTGTCATTTTGGAGGTTTTCTTTTTTTAGTATAACCTCAGTTTAAAATCCTGCTCTGTATGAAATTGACACATTTCATGAATCTAAGCTATATTTTCACCTATAAAAGAGAATTTAGTAATAGTTGACCAAGAAGTTACTACATGTATTAAATCAAATAAAATATGTATAGAGCTCAGGGCTTGAAGTCCATATGGTACTGTGAGAGCATGTTAAAAACTTCTATCTCTTCTCCAAACATCCCAAAAGAGATTGCACATCTAAAAGACATGCAGATTACATACCTGTGTTGTAATTCCGAGTTAGAAGTAAGAAGAGGATAAAGCAGAACTGTGAGTGGGAGTTGAGGCTAAACATTTCAGAGGGTATCAGAAGGCGACAAGCACGGAAGTCTCAGTCGGGAAGGTGGCTATGGGTTAGAGCCTCCCATTCAGCTACAGTGCATCTTGCATTAGGTTGCAGTTGAGGAAATGCTGGCTCATCTTTGAAATGACACTACAGTATTTTTACCCTAATGTCTCAGATGCGTAGGAAGGAAGCAGGGTGCTTATGAAACACAAATGAGTTGTAGAAATTTCAGATCAAAAATTAATTTTAAAAAGTGGTCTGGATTTAGGCAACCCATATGAACTACAAAGCATAAATAAAATACATTACAGGGAGTTTTTTTCATTCTACGACTCCAAGAGATAACAAAAAACAACTTCTATGGTATGCATTAAATAATTTATTAAGATCTAGAGATAATAGGCTACTATGAAAGAGATTTTAAAATAAGCATGTTTAAGATGTTCAAAGTGGAAAATGGACTAGGAACTGTGAGGAAAATAAGGATAGCATATAACAGATTAGATGTATAAAAGCTCTAAAAGGAAAAAAAAATATCTGTAGAGAAAATGTAGTCTTTAAATTAAACAAAAGAGCTAACAAATAAACAAATCAAACTAATGATAGAACATCACCTAGGAGAAAAATGAATGAACTGGAATTAAGATGAATAAACTGAAGAAATAAAAGTAAGTCTTAAAACTAAGACTTGAAAACATAGGCAATTATATTGAATGTTTTAATCTACTTGTATGTAATATCCACGGGCTATGAAGGCAATTTAGATTAGCTCTAAAATGTTTTCCTCTTGTGACTTATTTTTTTCTGAATTACGCCCATCTCTTCAATACCTGTACATCTGACAAACCTGTGTATTGCTACTGTGGACACTAAGATTGTTGGGTCATAAAGAAAATTGGCCTAATCACCTTGAAGTCTCCACTGGTGACTTCAGAGATATCAGTGTCACACTGAGAGGGCACTGGAAGTATCTGCTCTGAATGGGTGCACCAACTACAGAAACAGAAGCAGGAAGCATGTAACTCTAATGAGCAGGTGCCTAGAGTGATGTCTGACAAATCCTAGCATCCCACAGCACATTTCATAGGAGGATGGCCTTGTTAAAGAGTCCCATAAGAAGATATAGAATTGTATGGATAGAATCTTTATATGAGACTGAGTTCCTATGGACATTTCATTTTTAGGGTTTTATATAAACATTAAGGAATGCGCTTATGTTGACAAAAAGAGATACTAAAACAAAGAAGACTTTATGTAAAACCAAGATGCGATGAATGATGGCCCAGAGTCTGAACTGGAAAGAGTGGACAGTGTTCTCCACTTAGTACTGGAAGAAAGGTGGGAAGTTAAACTACAGAAGTGGGATGTATCGTGGAAACATCACCTAGACACAGAAATGGGGAATAGAACTTTGGAGAGAATTCTAGGAAGTGGAGATAAAAAATAAAGATTAACCAGCCCTGACTGGTGTGGCTCAGTTGTTCGGGCATCGTCCTGCAAAACGAAAGTCCTCGGTTAGATTCCTGGTCAGGGCACATACCTGGACTGTGGGTTTGGTCCCCAGTCAGGGCACGTACAAGAGGCAATTCATCAAGATTTCTCTCTCTTTCTTTCTACCTACCTCCCCTCTTTCTAAAAATAAATGAATAAAATATTTTTTTAAAAAATTAAGGATTGACCATAGAACATAATGTAAGTTAGACAGTCAAGGAAATCGAGAGCTTATAAAAATGAAGGTAAAACATGTGAAGAAAAGAGAAAGAGTTAAATAATTGAATATATGATGAATTAAAAGAGGTGAGGTATTCGAAGTTTGAGGGTTATTGCCAAATGCTGAAGTGTTGTAAGAATGAGGAATGAAAGAGCATGAAAGGAACTTAGGGAAACATATTCAGGATATTATTGATTTACTCATTAGATGACCATTATTGACAAATACAGAGCATTATTTGGAGGGATAGTGGCATTTCAGTTTTTAAAGTGACAGTTACTGTGCCAGTTGTTATCCCGAACGCACTGGGGGCGTCTTCTGGGGAATATTGCTGCTGCTAGCTGTTGGCAAGACTAGGAATTGTAGTTCTTTTATTTATGCCATTATATCTGGGGATTTGCTACTGCAGACTGAACTTCAGTAAAAAAACCCAAACATTAATATCTCAAGTGGTTTGGCATAACTGGAACACAAATATGCAGCATTGGATTAGCGATTGGGAAGTATGGCCCCGTAAACTTTAGAAAGCTGGTGACCCTTGTTGTGTTATCAGAGCTGTTACGCTTTTGTCTTTGCTACTCTCTGAAGCAGGCCATGTGGCTATCGAGCCTGTAACTCGGGAAATGGCGGTAAAGAGCTGTAATGTGAATACACATTGCCTGATTGTTGCTGCTTTATGCAAATTATTACAATAAAGAGAAAACCTCAGGCAAGTTCTGACTGACTTTCAAAACAAGATGAAAGTGAAAGTCCAGAAATATGGGGCTTTGCAGGGTTGGAAAATCCAATTTATTTTGTATTCCTCCAAAACAGGAAGATAAAAATGTCTCCCAGAACATTTATCAAGGCTCCTGATTATGATTCTTCAGCTACAAAAAGGTACCTTGATTTGGGGCAATCATAAAATTATGAGTGTTGTCTTTCCATCCAGATGGCTTCAAGTTACCTCCATGAAAATGAGTTAGGGAGAGATGGGCACACAGAGGAAAATCTTAAGTCTTAGTTAAGAATGATATTCATAAAAGATTACTGTGATTTACTCTTTGCACACTGGTACAGAGGGGAAGAAAAGAGGCCAAAAGTCTAATGAATTTTTGAAAGAATAATTACAAAGAAATCACAAAACTCGCCTACAAAATATGAGTGTTTGTCTCAAAAACAACTTCCAAGCTCCTAGAACTGCAATTGCAAGCAGTAATTTGTGGAACTATGCAGTTTCGAAGGGAAAGGTACACTTTTTCTTCAGAGGCGGCATCAGAAGATTATAGACACAATCAACAACATTCCAGAAGGCAAAGCCAAGTGCCACAGAAGACAACACTAGAGATGTCTCACAAACCAGAATGAGTCTAACTAACGAATCCCTTCAACTTTCAGCAAAGCTGAGTGTTACCATTTCTGCCCAGGATTTCAGCCTTTTAATGGACTGACTTGTTTCTGTTTTATGAATGAATTTTAAAATTGGAGTTATTTTGTTCTGTCTCCACCATCATATATTACTCCCGGTAACAATTTGAGGCAATTTGAGGCAAAAGCAAAAGGGTGGTTCCCTTGGGCTGCACACTTTGGCCACCCCAACTCCTTCCCTCTGCAGCCTTGCCCCAGTGGTCAATGTGAGATTCACACAGACGGGGGGCAGCTATGACCAGCTGCAGCCCCTGCTCTGCTTCTAGCACATGCTCCTGATACCTGGGACTCTGGAATGCCTGTCTAAGCAGCACATTGGCTTCCAATTTTTTCACGGATTTTTTACCAACATTATCCTGCTGAGTGTGGCTGCTTCCACTGGTGGCCTTAGCGTAAGCCCAAGAGCTAGCTAAGGGGCAGTTGGTCAGGGGAGGTGTGAATGTAGTTTGGACTTGCAGGCTGGAAGTGTCACAAAATGGACCATAAGACAAGGATCTGAAGAGAAGAAAGAGTCGTGGGTAAGGATTAGGACAATATTTCTCCTTGTCGTTGCCATGTTCTGAGATGGAAAATGAGGAATTATTTTTCCATTATTCTTAGGATAATAAATTTGTCAAAGTAAGCAGAAAGTACTGTATCTAATAATTCATGTGCTTGGTTTATATTTTTAATAAATATCTAGGTAAATGTTATGTAAGCCTTTGTTTTTAGTCTTGCTTCGTCCCCATGAATGCTGGGGCATGCCCAAATGTATCCATGTAATGCAGTCCTGAGCACAAAATGCAGATAATTTTCTTATTCATTTGTAAATAGCCAGGTTGTAGGAGTCACAAACTGACATACGGATTGTCCATCAGCCTCAGATTCTGGATTTGGAATTGGATACCTTGGGTATTTTTGCCCTTGGAGGAGAGAATGAGTACCGTATGTTAGAAGAGTCTGCTCAGATATGCAGTGGTCCTCGAGGGAAGGACTCTGGCAGTCTGCTAGTTTTCCTTCAAAATCCAGTTTCTTCTTTCTGGGCACATGGTTGCACTGCTGTGAACTAATTTTCTCATCCTCACATTTACAAACGTGTGCAACTCTGTGCATAAGTTTTTAGCAATGAAATATGAACAAAAATGGGGGCGAAGTGTTCGTTTAAAAGAAGACTTCTTATCCTGTTCTTCCTCTCCTTTACCATTTGCAGACTGAAATGTTGACGTGGCGGAAGTGTAACATCAGTCGTGCTGAAGAAGACATCTGTGGGAATGACAGAGCATGCAATGGGGAAAAACTCCTGAAAGAAAATATCACAGAACAAAGTTTTTTACCTCCTAGGCTCTGTGGGTGTTAGAATTGTTCTGTTGCATAAGATAATCCTCAATCCGATCTGATATCTTGGATTTTTGTTAGCAGATGAATTATTTGTCTGTGGGTTGATTGCTACTTTTTAAACCTGAATAGGCAAACAGAGTTGTTATGATAAAAAATCAACTTAGTTATCTTTAGAGTAAATGAGAGGCAGATGGATTGTGTGGAGATAACCAGTTTATAACATTGTCTTTTTGTCACATAATTTCTCACCTGCTTAGCAAGTGAGACATTCATCAGAATTGTAAGAAGACACATGTTTACATAGTTATGATATCTTATTATAGATATCTCCTCCAACTGCCAGATAAATATAACTTAGATTATATTATACAGGATAAAGTGTACATATATCGTATAGATTATAAATAAAACATATGCTAAAAAGTATATAGAGTATGTAACATAGAAAGTACTATATATTACTCTCCATATATTCACAAATATGACATATATTCATATATTATTTTTCACACAGTCACAGAGTATACATTTTCTGAAATTATTGAAAGATTGAATTTTAATAATTCAAAAAATAACAACTTTCAAGGTGTTGTAAAACTAGGTAGAAAATAGTTACTTATGTGAAAAGATCCAGAAATTCATCATCTGTCTGCATGTGTAAATGGATCTGACATTTGCTAGGAGCTAATAAGATATATGCTTGCTGTCTAACTTGTCAAATATTCTTTTTCTGGAAATCTTGAAAAAGAAGCCTTCTAAATCTGAGTCTTTAAGGTGAAATCACGTTTTATCAGATCCCTGTCCTCTGATGTCATCTCATACAAAATAGCAAGGTGACCAGTGTCAGACAGATTTGATTTAGATCCCTGATCCTGTGAGTTATTGGCTGTCATCCTGTTCAGTTTACTCGATTTCTTGCAGCCCTGCGTGCAGTGACAACTCAGAAGTTCCTCACTTGGAACCAACTACAGCTTTGGTCTCAGCCATTGTCAATGTTGTGACTGTACTTACCATTTTCTCTTCTTTATCCCCCTTCTCTCCAGTTTATTTTGTAACTCCTATCTGGTTTTACTACACCAAAACCAGCTTCTCAATTACCAGCTCAGATTTAAACCACTTTATCTCCTAATGCCTAATAGAGCAGTTTTGTGTTTCTCCCATACAACCGATTACAGTGGATAGCTGCTGCATTCGACTCGATTTTGGATTTGTTCTTTTAAAGAAATCTGCTTGAATTTTGGTGTGCCTACGGAAAATGGTGCTGTTTACATTCTTAAAAAATGGTCTGTAAACTTTCACTTATCATTTCCACTTCTGTGAACTATTCATGCATTTTCCCTATTTAGTAAATATACTTTTTTCACTTCTTTGGTTTTTTAAGATATTTTTTGAAAAATACTTTTTATTAGTTATGTTGCAAATATTTTCTCCCAGATTGCAACTTACCCTTTAATTTCATTATGATGTATTTGATAGATATTTTTTTTTATTTTACTGTAGTTGAATTTATAGACCTTTTCTTTTAAAAATACTATTTTGTCTTGTTTAAGAGAACAGGGAGGTGAGGATTAAATGTGGGAGGTGGGACTGGGTAGGGCAGGAGAGAGCAATGGGGGAAAAGTGGGGACAACTGTAATTGAACAACAATAAAAAATTTTATTTCCCAAAGGTATTATGTTTTCCTGTAAATTGTTCTGAACTTTTTTAAACTTTACCTGTCACTTTAACATTTTAATTCACTGAGTTTTTGAATATTGGCTTTCATGTGAAGCAGAGTTTAGTAGTACCTAATAAGTTTTCTCCATCAAATAATCATATTTAAATTTTTTAATTTGTTTAATAGGTCACTTATATTTGCATTTCATAATTTTAAATTAAACTTATATTACTACACTTTTGATCAAGGAATTGTTGCATAGTATATATATTTTTTATTTGCTAATGTGCTATTTAGAATGTTTTTGTCCGTATTTATATGTGATGGCTTCTGATATTTCCATTTTATTTTAAACTCTAGTATTACAGGAGAGAATAGATTCAAGACTTTCACAGATTATGACTGTACAGCTCAGGGAATATACACAAAGCAAACACACTCATGTAAGTTGGACCAAGAAATAGAACACTTGTGAACATCTCAAAAGCTCCTTTTGTGACTCCGTGAAGTCATTATCTTCAAAGGTTTTTAGAATCCTGATTTGTAGCATCAAAGAGTAGTTTTGCATGTTCAAAAATTTAAATAATAGAATAATACAGTAAATGATTTCTAGTTTCATTCCATTGTGATTGAAATGATTTAAGTCTTTTAAAATTTAGTAAGACTTGTTTTGTGGTCTAGAATCCAGAGAATGTCCATATACACTGGAAAAGAATATGTATTCTGATGTCGCTGGATGGAGATATAAGAGCTCTTTCCTGAAAAAGTCCAGCCATTGTTCACACAAGGAGAAGGGTTCATGTGACCATGATGTTATACACATATAATAAAACCACACAGAGCTATGGAAATGCACACACACAGAGATGATTGCGTTTATAACTGGTGAATTCGAGTAAATCCTGTGGGTTGTATCAATTTCGGTTTCCTGGTTGTGGTATTGTGTTATATTTATGCAATACGTTGACAGTGGAGGGAGTTGGGTGATGAGCACAAAGTAAATGAGTGCATTCTTGCAATGTACACGATGGGTATAGAATTATTCCAAATCAAAACTTAAAAAATAAAAACAAATACACAATTTTAACACATTATTTTATGTGTTTTAACAGAATACACTGTAGAAATGAAATATATAAAATTTCCTACATTTTAAAAATGATTAGTTCTCTCTGGCTAATGAGAATTTTATAAAAGTATTTGTTGTTTTTTTATAAAGTAAAAACAATGATATAGTATTTTCTGTTTACTTTTCCCTCAGGAAACAGCTTCATCATGCTGTTCTTGAAAAAATGGTCATAAAACAAAGAAAAAAAGATGAATTGGAAGTTTACGTTGAATAGATTATCAATTCATTTTATGCATATATTCATAGTCAAGCCAGAGTGAATCACAGTGTAATTCCTAATGGGCCCAATTCATTAAAATCTTGTTCTTTGTGGGAAACACTATGCACACATAATTTATTAGTTACTAGAAAGGTAGAAGCATTTATTACAGGGGATTGACTCATGAGGTCATGGAGGGTGCCTCGTCATAAGGTGAGTCAGTAGGCTAAAGGTGAGCTGGTAAGCTAGAGACCCAAGATAACTAATGGTGTTTTTCCAGTCAAAAGACCATTGGAAACAGCCAATATTTCAGTTTGAGTTTGAAGAAAGAAAAATAATGTCATGGTTTGCATATAGTCAGGCAGGAAAATTCCATATTACTCTAGAGATGGTCAACTTCTTTGTTATACTTTCATCTGATTGGAGGAGGCATACTCACCAGGTAGGGTGATATGCTTTATTCAATCTATTGATTTAAAATTAATCTCATGAAAAAAAGAAACACCCTCACAGGAACACCTATAATAATATTTGACCAAATATCTGGACATCTTGTGGTTCAGGCATTTTGACACCTAAAATTACCCATCAATCACAGTAGACCACAGATAACCAAAGCAATCTTGAGGGGGAAAAAAAACTGGAGACATCACATTACTTGATCTCCAAATATACTACAGAGCTATAGTAATCTAAACAAAGTGGCACTAGCATACAAACAGACATGTAAGGGGAAGGGTCAAGTCAAGGAACATGTATAAAGGACCCACAGACAAAGACAATGTTGGGGAGAGGATTGAATGTGGAAGGTTATATTTGGTAATACATTTCTCCACTATATTTCTCTACCCTCTCTTCACACAATTCAATAACCCAACAATGCCATATTTAATATTACCCCTTCCTGTCTCTTGCTAATTTATATTATTGTCCACTCCCCTGATTTTATTTTATAGTTATCGCTAGTGAGAACATTTTAGTTGTAGAGTATCAAAGTTTATTTAAATTTACACACAGATTTTTCTTGGTCACTGACTATATATTTTCAATATTTTTTGTGGGATCACTTTCTTCCTGAATTACATATAAAAATATATATTAGAAAGAGTTAGTGAATGACACATTTTCAAAACACTCTTATCATAGTATCACTCCAGAGTAGCAATAAAGATAACCAACTCATCTTGCATCCATTCTGAATTGAATTCAGTGCCTGCAATGCTTTACATTTGCATAAAGCTAATTGGGCATAAAAATTTACATATCTCTTATAGCTAATCTTAATAGAATTTTAACCTGAAATGTTTTTAGACAATAATTTTTTTAAAAGATGTGTGCATTTTACAGAGGCTTGTTTAATGGCATCTAGTGTTGAGGAGAATTGTTTTATGAACAGACTGTGAATGCATGGTTTGCAGTGACTGGCATAGAATTTCTGTGAAAGGACTTGTCGGTGCAGATAGAAGACATAGACTTGAGGAAGACAGAGAGGAAACTATGTGTTCCTTGGCATTTTAGACAGACTTACTGTTGCTTCCATTTTGTCCTTTAAGGTTTACAAGTTGCACAAGTAACTTTCCTGCCGCAGTAATTTTTTTGTGAATGACTAACTACATTAATTTTAAAGTGTTAATAAATAAAGGATAAAATATATGCTTTCAATGTTTCTAAGAAAATTTAAAGAGTTCCATGTAAGTCTGCCACTATATACTCCCAGGTAACTCACTCACTCAGCATTCACCAACTACTTCGTTTGGGCATCTGGGGGCCAATGGCTATCACATAGTAGACACAAGCTATTTATTTCCCTGTTTGTAGGTGATAGGACACCTTCACTTCAGTTCAACTTTGAATAATCCTCCAGGACATGGTGCTGCCACAATGTTTTTGCCAAGCAAATTTTTTACAATTTCACCCACAATTTTAGAAATTTCAATGGTTGTTTTGGTGATGATATTTTCTGGGAAGTAACTTTAGTTCCTCAATATATATCACCTGCCAGAAATTTTATTCTCAGACCTGACTTCCAACCACCACTGAGCAGTCCCAGAAGCAACCCTAAGACTTGAACTCCAATTTTGACCTTAACTCTTTCAGAGTCAATTCATTCATGACTAATAATAAAATGCCTACTTTATAAAGTTACAACAATTTGAGGAGTTTGTTGGAAGGACTGGGCACATCAGAGACCATTATGTTGCATTTGTACTCACTACTTTACAATGGGCTGATTTTATTATCTCACGTGTAGGCCTTCTTGGGATCCCTACACTCCTCTAAGATGACTTGTGGCAGGTGGTCTTCTGCTTAGGAAAACATTTGTGAGAAAAATTAGCTAATTGCTAAAAACATGAACAAGTTTTGATTATTTAACAAACCTGAAAATGTTGACCCTCTTTGGGATAAAAGGTTCCCCGACCTCCAAGAACATACAACAGAGTGAAGGCACAGGTGAGAGCCCCACACACCACATGATCCAGGGTAGTGAGCTATGGTCAAGGCCCTGGCAGACCCAAGCCCTGGGCTCTGAGGAAATTGTGGTTGCCTCCAGAGCAAGCTTCCTGGATGGAGTGAATTATAGGACATCATTATGTTGTTTTGTAATTGCATTGTGTTTGATGACAACTAGAATTTAATAAGGGAAATCTTTAGTACTATTGTATAGCTTCTTGTATTCCTGGATTTTTCCAAGAAATAAGTATACAATTGTGAGTGGTAGCAGCATATTTTCTACATGATCTCATTGTATAAGAGCTTTTTACTAGAAATAAATAAATAAATTGCAAAACTTGCTTTTCTCTGGTTAAGATGCCAGATATGTGTGAATGGAGGCTTTTGAATTTCCCTTTTCCTCTTCTATTTCCCTAAGCATGGGCAAAGTGTTTAAAACAGTTCTACTCTAAGGGCTATCTTAGAGTAAGGCTTAAAGATAACAAGAGAACACAATCTTCTTAGAGAAAGGCAGAAAATTTATACTTTGAACCCGAATTGCAAACCAATAAAAAGGGCAGTTGAGGAATCTGGAAAGAGGCTATGAGAAGAAAACATGAGCTATGGGCTGGGGGAAAGGGCACCAAGGAAATGGTCTGGAGTCCTGGGTGGCAGTTTCCTGCAATGCGGAATTATGCTAGCCCTTAGTCCGGTGTCAATGGGAAGATCATAAAACCTCCTAAACTGTGCTTCAAGGCTCGTATTTCCCAGGAATAGCATCTAAAGAGAGGCTGAGAGATAGAACTTCGTGATTCCATTTTACAGCACACAGCTACAGCTGCAGATTGCACGCACTGAGCTCCTGTCATCTGCATCGTCCCTTCTCCTCTTCCTTCACCCTCATTCTCTTCTATTCCACTCTGCTCCTTTCTTTCCCCTTTCTTTAATGAACATGATCACAGAAGTGGGCTCAGCAGGGAACCTGGGCCAGGGTGTCCTGAAAATCCTGAGTGACTTTGTTGTTACACTTGAAGTATCTAATCCAGAACAAATGTTTCCTGGAAAAAGGCAAAAAAAAAATAAGTTAATCAAATTTCTCAGATAAACAGTAGTAAAATATCTCATCAGATGGAAAGAACCAAATTCTGTATCTGCCAGGCTCTTAAAGTGTTAAATGAATAAAGAGGAAACTTTTAATCTAGTGTGAGAGATGTATCCGAATATTTTATTTTTCCATTTTAAAAATGCAATGCTGCTTCAGGTAATTTAATAAAATCCAAATGGAAGTTCTTTTAAGAAAAGTAAATATCACTTCTTTTATCAGGTTCCAATGTTTGCTTTAATGATAAGCAAACAGAAAGGCATCTATTTTAAAATTGCTGGCGGAGGAAAAAAATCATTCTCATTCTTTTAAATTAGACCCATTCACCTGTAACTAGGACTCAATTTTTAGTAAATTATAATAGAATAGATTTTCTTTTCTTTTAAGATTTCATTTATTTATTTTTAGAGAGGGAAGGGAGGGAGAAAGAGAGAGAGAGAGAAACATCAATCAATGTGCGGTTGCTGGGGGCCGTGGTCTGCAACACAGGCATGTGCCCTGACTGGGAATCGAACTAATAGAATAGATTTTCAATAATAAATTATTCAATAGCTTATTGATTTGTTTAAACATATATGACTACACGACATACACCATTTTAGACCTGGGATACCAGAGGGAAAAAGACAGAAGCTATTTCTTCCTACATTGCTGCTTCTAATTCGACTGGAATAATAGACAACAACCAAGTAAACAAATAAGCACATGAAATATTTTCAGGTTAAAACATGTTGTGAGGAAATTGAAATTGAATGAGGTAGAGAAACTGAAGTCAAACTGCAGGGTTCGGAGGGGGGAATATGTGGGATTTTCTATCCGGATCCTTCAATTACCTCAATTATAGATGTGTGTACAATCATCTGGTAATTATCTAAGAGCGACTGGGGAGAATGTGTGTGAGTCTGAAAGAGAACAAAATGATTAGGAAATGCTCGGTGTAGGAAATGCTCGGTGTAGGAAATTCACCATTGCAAGGGAGTGAGTTGAGTGATGCCTTTTTGTGGGTTGGGGGGGAGGATGATTAATTTAAAGCAAATGTAATTTCACATGTGCACATGCAAGCAGGAGAAATGCAAAGGGATCGTTGCTTGTTTTGCTTTGCTAATAAGAGTAGAAAAAATTGTTGTATTTGCAACTTTTTCATTGTAATGATGGACTTGTTATTCTAAATAGTATGTTAAAAATAGAAGAAAGATAGTGAATAGTAATAAAAATTGGCTGAATTCAAGGTTTTTCTCTTGTTCAGTTCAAATAAATGTTGGGTTCTTGATATGCAATTCCTTATATGAAACTCTGGGGAACAAACATCTTTTGTAATTCAGTGTGCTGTAGATTTAAGTGAATTTACATGGCCTTTATAGTAGAACATCCTCAACAGTGATTGAGAAGGAGCTCGATGATCAAAGATAGTTATTTTTCTGCATCTAAACATAGGCGTAGTCACATAAAGCGAGAGAAATAATAACCTGTAAAGTGAGATGAACAATGTCATTTAGGTCAGGGGTGTGCCACGAAGTGAATTTGAGCACAAAACTTGCAAAAATATACTTCTATATTTTATAATTTTAGCATTTTGAAATGACCTTAACATAAATGAGCAAGAAATATAGGACAGGTTTCAAATTGAGAAATAATTCAACTGAATATTTCACAGATGGTGTTACTCTGATAACTATGGTGCTAAATATAGCACCATAAGATCCAGGGCTGAGGAAAAGTAGACAATAAATTATAATTTAGTTGTTAAGCTAAACAAATTCAGTGACCAGAATGTTGGACAATTTTTCCATATAGATGTTGATGCCATGGAGGTAGAGGGATACAGAGAAATTTTCTGAACCCAAAATAAAATTAAAAAAAAACTCATAAAATGACTCAGATGTTGGTAAATGGCAGTAATTAAGATAAAAAATCTATAATTTTGGGCAAATGTTCTTTTGTTCTAATTCTTTTGTTTTATAAAGTTGATTCTTATATCTCCTTTAATTCTTTGAAGAAATTTACCTAGCCTCCCATCATACAATCAAAGCATGAAGAAGTGATTCTAACAAGAAGTCTCTTAAACTCTATCATTCCCCTTTCTGAGAAAACAGAAAAGTCATGCACTTCAATGGGAGAAGTCAAAGTTGGAACCTAGATTCTGGAGATGGTCTCTTTTAGGCTTTCCTTTAGTAATAGCAATTTCTCTTTTCTTAAAGAAGAAGACAAAACACAAGCTCTTCATTTAATGTTTATGCTAATCAGGTTGAGTATATAGAGCCTTTCAAGAAATTAAACACTGAGATTACATGGAATCTCAGAGCATCGAGCCACGCAATGTGCAACTATGTAACTTCAAGACAGATGTGGTCAAGAGGCACTGGTGAAGAGGTAATATGCCTGCACAACAGACCTAAGTTTCTTGTTTTTGTCCTCATTAGGAAATACTGAGGTCCAGATTTAAAATAGCAGTTTTCAAAGTGATATATGCCATCACTGATTTACATAAAATAGGTATTTTCATAATGAAAAATATCCATTTTATATATCAATAGCTTGCATGATATATTCCAGGGAGCTATACACCTCCCCCTTCTATCAATAACAGGTCTGTTTGCCATAAGTAATCCTGGCCAACCAGATACATTCTGTTAGTAAATACCACCAGTGCGTTTGTTAAATGTCTGTTATTAGCATATTTACAAATATGTTTCACTAGAATGAGCAGTAGATCTCTGGGTAATTATTTTATTCTCAGTACACTCTGAATTCTGTCAATATGTCCTGGACACATATGTCTTGGTTGTCTTTTTATAATTTGTCTTAAAATTGTTTCTGCTGTATTTTATTCAAAAGAATAAGCCTCTTAACACCAAAGGTTGCCATGAATTATTGCTAGTAAGCATGTTGATAACAACCATATTCCTTCTGAGGCCTTTTAGCAGTGTATTTCAAGTTCAATCACTTTATCTTCTTTTTTTTTAAATTTTGTCATCCATAGCCATTTGTAAAATTATCATAGGGTATGCAATGTTTTAAAGCCATTTTAAATGTTTTCCTGTCCAACAATTCTCCATAGGTGTTACATTAATTATAGACATTAAATCAGTTTCCAGGAATATTCTTTCTTCCTTTGGGTTATTGTCTACATAAGTTTGATTTTTATTTAATTCTAGCGATGAACTTATAATATTTTACTGCTCCTATAATACATACATGTAGTAGAATGATGAAAGTGTTATCATGCACATTAAAATTACAATATTATTCTTGTACTTTTCCAACAGATATGACCTTTGACCACTAACTGCATATTCCAAGTGACCAGGAGGAGTCTAGATGCCATTGGTCAATAACTGTAGTAGTAGTTTGTGAACACGAACCTACTCCAGGCAGGTGGTGTTTTTATCACTAGTTATCAACCGCTATCGTAACAACATGATGCCATTTCTTTACTTGCACAATTTCAACCAGTTGTTCTGTAGAGAAATCAAATTCCCTTTTTGGTCTGTGTTGCCACTTGAGCATAAATATAAAGTCTCTATTGTCCAGAAGTGTCCTGCCCCAACTGAGGCTTTCCCATAAATGACCACCCCCTTGCTCCACTTAGCAATTCTGAGTTTCAAAGGCATTTTTCCATGCTATTTAGAATACCAATAGTGTTTCCTAGGGAAGGGTTTAAGTACACTCCTGGCATTGATGATGGGTGTGATGTTCTATTACAGTAATCCTATTACTGTAGTAATAGGGTTGAGAATCCATTTTCTTAACCTAAGTAATTGTGCCCCAAGTTTTCTAATACTAAATGACGCAACTCTGTATCTAGGCTAACAACTTCCATTAGAAATTCAAAAAACATATTTTGACCTCTGAGTCAGTCTGTCTGAAATATTATGGTTTTAACTTGGAGAAAAAAAAATCAACCTTTGTTCAAGAATTTCTATTCTAAATTGTGATCCTATTAATTTGATTTGTGTTTCTTTAAATTGGGAAAAAATTTTTTCCTGGTGTGCTAAAGATGGGGGTGGTGTCAGAGTCCCTGTTCCATCCCACAAATGTGAACAAGGGACTTTCAAGTCTGCAGTTGAAATCCTGTGAATTTCTTTTTTTCCCCATTCCTTTCTTCCAGTGACAGGAATCTTGTTTCTATTAATCTGCCCTGTGGTAGTCCCTGAACTACCAGGTCAGTTAGTACTTGCAGAATTGTCTTTCATTCCTATAAAAAAAGATGCATACGCCTCTAAGTCTGGGTGGTTTTTATCACAGCATTTGCCACAGTCTGCCTCAATTACATTGAATTAGATGTGTCCATGTGACTACCATCAAGACAGTCTAGGGTCATTTGTTCTTTGGAAGACATCTTTCCTCTATTGAAATAAGTCTGAAAATCCCTGCATTCACTCCTCATAGCCCATCAGCTGTCATTTCACAGGAAAGTATCTCATCACAAAAATGTTCAGCTACTTGGAGGTAAGTTCCCAAACAAGATTATCTAACTTGCTAGCAGAATCTAGATTTCTAAGTACATTCCCAGATCATTAACTCTAAAATTCTATGTGAATAATTGCTGACCAGGCTTCTGCACGTACTCCTCTTGAAAGTGTCTTAGCCATTTAACTGAGTACCTGTAAATTTTAACAGGCACAGGCCCTCAGTCTTTGGTAACCGGTATGCTTTAAAAAATAACCAGTGTTCATAATTTAGTTTACTTTTTAAACAAATATATTCAATAACGTCTGCTCAGGTAGATGTGCAAGAAGGAGGTTTTTAAGGGACAGGAAAATCAGTCTTATTGCTTTTCTTCTGCTATTCTTGACTATTCTTAAAAGGTCAGTTTTTAGCAACGGTGCTAACAACCGCTGGGTTTTTTCACCGATCTCCATATTGTCATGTCCTGCATCTCCACCCACTTTCCGGTACTCCTGGATCTATTTCCCCCAAGTTCCACTGGTGTGATTTGTCCCCAGTATTTGCCCCAAAGCCTTTCTTGCTTTCTAGCAAAGACCAGAAGGCAGCCATCTGGGCACCTACTTTTTATTCTTCCCATTCCTTCCTTTCACTTGCCCTGCATCGCCACCCCCCTCCCCCAACCCAGTACTTTAGCTACTATGTTTCATGAGTCTGAAAGGCAGTCTTGGACACAGCGCTAACCTAAATTAATACAAAGGTCAAAGGTCAAACAGTCAAATGTCATTCACCAAACTCCGTGTCTAACTTAACCTACTTTGGTTTCACCTCACAAGTAACAGAGATGCAACAGCAAAGCGGGAAGATGTTCGGGCCCAACACCAACAGATTCACAGGGCTTTTATACATATACAGAAAATCGTACAACCAAATTCACTTTTGCTTACAGATATAATAGGAGTGAGTTGGGCTGTAAATAGTCTTCATATTTTTGAATAGATAACAGTAAAACATAATTATTCATTAATATTAGAAGTACTTCTATGTTCCAAGATCTCTACTATCAGCCATATTTTTTATTTGATGTTTTCTTTAGTTATATATGCATTTCTTGCATTCTTGTAGATGAATTATTTTATATTCAAGCATTCAAGTAAAGGACAGTTGATGTTATATCTATGTATAAGATAGAGTCTGGTCCTGAAAAAGAGTACAATATATTAACATGAATTGCACTAATAGTGACTGAAAAAAGGAAGAAGACTAGCAGTTTACTTATCAGTAGGGTAAACATATATACGTATGTTTTCTCATTTACTGTTCACAAGTATCCCAAGAGCTGTTGTTACTACTTTTGGTGAAGAAATTGACCTTCAGAAGTAAACTACTAATCTAAGGACAAATTCGCTATGCAGAAGTCTAGAATGTTCAAGGTTTTCTGACCCACAGTATTTTTATCATGTGACATTAAGAAATTAAATATCACAGTAAATCAAATAGGAAAGAAGAGTCAATATATCAAAACTATTTAAAAACAAATTTTAATATTGAAAACCAGGCATCTTTTAAGTTTCAAAATGATTACAGTCTGCAAGTGTTATTATATTTTAAGTAAATAATCTATATTTCTCATAATTATACAAAAAACACAATTTATAATATATTTTTCATGAAACTTTTAAATAAGAAGAACAATTAAATAACTATTCTCTCTGAACTGGAGATAACACTACAAGAATCACACTAAGCAATTTTGGATAATCAGCGAGGTATGTTTGTTTCGTATACTCTCAATTCTCCAACATGCGCAGCTCATTTTGAAATCTTCTATGCCAACTCCTAGGGATGTGAAGAATGTTTAACCTATATTTTATTTACTCTGGCCTCATGAAACTTCTACAGTTAAAGGATGATAACAATTGTGATTCCACACTGCACTCAGAAACTTCATATTTTTTTAATGACAATGCCAAATTAATCTGCAGAATCCATTGTCAGTTTATTCATGATTACAGAACCTCATTCTGTTTTGAAAAGTCTTAGCTAGCATAAGCACTAGTGGAAAAGGAATATGTATCTCTTATGAATGGAGAGATTCATTTATGGATCTTTTGTTGGTATGTAGATCCAAAACCTTCCAGGGAGAATAACAAATCTCCATAAGTTCCCTCTGTGTACAATTTTGCATTCGATGTTTAAATTTAACGGACAGACGTGTAAAATCACAAATGATTGAATGGCTCCCTGCTGACTTCCCAGATGTGCTATAGAAGCTGGAGAGTGTGCATTTTACCACAGGGATGGTCAGCGAGAAACCACAGAACATCACACGTATTCAGTATTGAGACATTCATTTGTAAATATAGTCTCAGATTTATGCATTTAAAACAACATTTTCCATGAAATGTAATTTGTAAGATACAATCTTCAGTTTAGGAGACTGGTCATAAATGTTTTAGTGGTTATGTCATGACTATTAAAGTTTTTTAAAATTTATTTTTAGACAGAGGGGAAGGGAAGGAGAAAGAGAGGCAGAGAAACATCAATGTGTGGTTGCCTCTAGCACACCCCCTACTGGAGACATGGCCTGCAACGCAGGCCTGTGCCCTGACTGGGAATTGAACCGCAACCCTTTGGTTTGCAGGCTGATGCTCAATCCATTGAGCCACACGAGCCATGGCTATGCTATAACTGTTATGAATATAACTAACAGCATGAAATGAACAAAAATATGCTTTTCTCATTGAATTGAGATTTGATTTTCTTACTTGCTTATGTTTCTTTTTTTATATTCATTTAAAATTAAATGTTTTTGTTGGAATTTTACCAATAATTCATTTTGTGTATGTTTAAGAATCTTTATTCATTCAATACATCAAATTATTAATAAAACTGAAATTAATCCAGAATTAAATCTGGAAAAGTTTCATGCCCATCACTCTTCCTATCCTTAGGGTTGCATCTGAAGTTTGCAAGTGGCTGTCTTCTCCTTTGTGTTTATCACTTAGGGACAAAAAAGAGAGAGTATGACAGTGTTCCTCTTAGTACTTCATGAGGCAAGTTAGTAGGGTCTGTTTCTTGCTTTAACGACAGTATTTGATATATGGCGGTTAAAACGTGATACAAAGAATATCACATAAATTAGTTAAGTTCACTATTCCATAAAAAAGGGATTAAAAGGAGTTAAAGAGAAAGACAGAAAAAGTTTTTACCCATTCCTACCTCACATTGTGTCAAGAAGCCAGAAGTTTTTACCTTTACAGTTTAAGGAAAGAATATTCAGATATCCAAAACAAGGTTTCTGCCATTTTTTTTTCAAGCTTTTGCTTTATGAAACCACATGGTCTATAAACTGTGGTGGAGACTACTAGTTGTCTAAGCTATCTTCTTTGTCTTTTCTTAGGACCTCCCATTTGAAATGACTACTTCTTATAAAGACAAGATTTCCCAGCCTCCTGTCTGTGAAGGAGTGGCCCGATGGCTGAGATCTTGTCCTCATTCAAACATCTGGTATCACACACAGCCCACTGATACTTTTTCTTCTTCCACTTTACTTCCTGGCACACAGATGAAAAAACAAAACCCCCAGCTGTCACTGTAGACCGTGATTAACAAAGCTCACACTTAGAGATGTCTGGGTGGTGATCTGGAAGCATCCTGTGTTCTCCGGAGCTGGGAGCTGTTTTGCCTTTCTTCTTTTACATGAGAGAGTAATGAGCTCTTATTTTGTTTAAAATTATTTTGGAATGCACTGTTTCTTGCGTTCAAGTGTAAGTCAATTTCTAAACCTGCAGCCATTTTTGGGAAAACAACATATAAAGGGAGCCGGGCCTTCAGTTTCAAAAAGCTATTTCCAGTGACCCAAAATTAGCCATGCACTAGTAGTGTAGACTTCACTCTGCCATCCAGATGATCTGCCAGTGATCATAATAGTACATACTTCATACAAAGGACCCACAGCTACATCAGAGGGTATTGCGAAGTGATCAGTATGAACCACATAAAGTATCCTGAAATAATGCAAGCAACATACACATGTGCTAAATTTCATTATGTTAAAATCCATAAAAATTAAAGTACAAATATCTGCCCTCATTAATTTTTAATCTTTGTTCGACAGATTGATTCAGAGTTTCTTCTGCAACAATTGCATTTAAGTTAAATTCTTATGGAAAGAAATAGCCCCTTTATTATATTCAAAATGTGAATTAACTATATTTCAATTTTTTGATATTTGTCGCAGCACTTTGTACTGTGATCAGGAATATACTATCAGTGCATTAACAATAGTAGAAAAATTGGGTAGTATGGACATTTTAATGATGTGAATACTTCCTATCCACGAACATAGTATGTGGTTCCACTTATTTGTGTCTTCTTTATTTTCTTTCTCCAGGGTCCTATAATTTTCCTAGTACAGGTATTTGCACCCTTGGTTATATTTATTTCCTTAGAAATATTTTATTCTCTTTGAAGCAATAATGAATGGGATTGTTTTCTTAATTGACTTTTATATGTGTTTATTATTAGCATAAAATGCAACTGATTTCTGTTATTAATTCTGTAATTAATTTTGTATCCTGCTACTTTGCTAAATTCATTTATCAGTTCTAGTAGTTTCTTGGTGAAATCTTTGAAATTCTCTATGCACAATATTATGTCATCTGCAGATAAACAGTTTTACTTTTTCCTTTCTAATTTGAATACCTTTTATTTCTTCTTCCTGTCTGATTGTTATGGCTAGGACTTCCAGTACTACGTTGAATAAGGAGATGAAAACAGACATCCCTGTCTTGTTCCTGATCCTAAGGGGAACACTTGTAGTTTTTGCCCATTGAGCATAAGGCTGGCAGTGGGTTTCTAATATATGGCCTTTATTATGCTTAAGTATGTTCCCTCTATTCTAACTTTGCTGAGAGATTTTCATCATAAATGGGTGCTGGATATTATTAAATGCTTTTTCTACATTTATTAACTTGATCATGCAGGTTTTATCCTTAATTTTACTTATGTGATGAATCCCATTTATTGGTTTGTGAGTGTTGTACCAGCCTTGCATTCCTAGAATAAATCCCACTTGACATAATGGTCTATAATCTTTTTGATGCATTTCTGCATTCAGTTTGCTAATATTTTGTTGAGGCTTTTAGTGCCTATGTTCCTCAGAGATATTGACCTATAATTATAATATCTTTTTTTTTGCAGTGTCTTTGTTTGATTTTGGAATTAGGATAATATTGACCTTGTAAAATCATCTTGGGAGCCTTCCCTCCCCTTGAATTTTTTGAAATGGGATGAGATGGTCCTGGAGGACATTACACTAAGTGAAATAAGGCAGTCAGAGAAAGACAAATATCATTTGATTCACTCATATGTGGAATCAAATGAACAAACTGAACTAAGAAGCAAAATAGGGACAGACTCATAGATAGAGAGCAGGATGATCACTAAGGGTGGGCAGAGAGGTTAGAAGGTAGAGGAATTGAGGAAAAAGGAAAAAGGACTCATGGACATGGACAACAGTGTGATGATTGCAGGGTGGAAGTGGGGTATAATGGGACTAAATGGTAATGGAAAAAATACAATAAAAATAAATAATTATTAAAATAAGATTCTAAAATAAAAAATATAAAAACAATAGTAGGAAAATTTAGAAAATTCCTAGCATTTTTATAATATATGATAATTGTCCAAAAACATAGCATTTGTATACATGCATGCATTAGAAGTCATACTCCTCTCTTATCACCAGCGATTCAGACTCTTAGGACAGCCTAATATTCTCCCGAATGGAAGAGAGCAAACAGAGAGTACCGCAATTTCATCAATTCCAGTCTGTAAGTTAGACTATAGAGATACTCAGAAAATAAAAAGTCATACTATTCATAGTAATGAAATGATTAAACCTGGGACAGCATGTGTAAATAAGAGTATTCTAGATAAACTGGGGTCTTTGGTTACCTTAAGTTGGTACGTCTTTCTGAAACAAGTCTGTGACATTAAAGTCAGCCACTCATTCACTCAATAACGATTTCAATCCTGTATATGGGCTTTGAATAGCTCTTCTAGGGGTAAAATGATGAACAAGCCAGACAAGATAAGTGTGCCCATGAGTTTTCATAATGCTGTGGGAAGGAAAGAAATGATATGCAAGAGTTAAAAACAATTTTAGGCAATGGTTAGGTGCACCAACTAACTAATAAATGTTTGCATTCATAGAGAATTAATATGGAAGGGTAGGCAGGAAGAGTGCTGTTTAAGGTAAAGCCTGCATGAAGAGAAGGAGCCATTAAAATAAAAATGTAGAAAAAATTGTACTAGTTATACCACACAGCAAATGAAAATTTATTGAGACAGGTGTTAGCTTTCTCTATTCAAAGAACAGACAAAACTTGGAAAATTAAGTAATTCAGAGAAATCTACCAAAGTGAGTTTACTGTGGGCTTTTCATTTACAAATTAAATTTATCGACTATTCTCCCACTCAAAATAAATTTCAATCTAGTAAACACACAGAGAAATGACTAAGTACATAAAAGCCCTGAACAGTAAGACTATAATCAGCTGGCCAAAGACTCTGATGAATATCCAAATGACAGAAAATTGATGTTTTCATGCTGAGGGCCCACAGCAGAAATTGACATTGTTCCCTGAATATCCATATAGTTACTGAAATCAAAGTTCCTAAGTAGGAAAGAAAGAGAATTTTTAGTACAGAGAAAAAATATCAGACACATCTCTCATGGAGTCAATAATTGAAAATTGCCAACAATACAGACAAAGGATCAAATTCTTTAAAGGATGCCATTATGATACACAGTGAAAATCCCAGTCTAAGAGAAAGACTTTTGGGTCTTATTTGAAATTCAATAACCTAATCAGTGTACTGGTCTATGTCAGTCTTTCAAAAAGTTTTGCCCCGCCTCCTCACACACACACTTTCCAAGGCAGAGAGTTCCTGTGGAATCTTGGGTAAGCCAAAATGAGGTAAAACAAAAAAGCAATTACCTCAGGCCATATCTTGCTAATGGATATGCACAATAAATTAAGATAAAGCACAGATACCCACAGACAGAGTTCAAAGTCATGGTACTCCATGCTGAGATGCAGAGTGTAGTGCCCAGGGAAGGAGCTTGGTGAGGCCACTCTCGCTGCTTGGCAAGCACACTGCCTTTACAATGGGTCCCTACCAAACAAATGCTAAATGCTCTTTTCACTTCTTTTTGTATAAGCAGAAATCTTCTTCAGATTTCCTTGGTTAGCAAAAACACATACTAATACAGGTCTTTTATAAAAGTGATGCAGCAGAAAACAATCTTTCAAAAAGCGGGGAAACCTGTAACAGCTAATAACCACAGTCAACAGCTAAAAGATAACAGGAGTATGAACTGGAGCTCAGCATATTCCAGCATCAGTTTCCTGGATGTAACATTTACTGAAAGAGTCATACTTTAAGCCTCACTAGTGGCTTATGTATATGACTAGAGACGGCATATACAGAGAAACATAAAGATGATTTTAAAAATATAAAATAGCTGTGGCACATTTCACACAATACATCTCATTGCTACTACCACCCATTCAGAGACATTGCCCGCATAGTTGTTTACCCGAAGGCTAAAACCATAAATTTTTCTGTACAAAAAAAGAAACTTTTATCTGAATGTTGATAAAGATCCTGTTTGCTTTTGGTAGTAATAGAAGAGACTTGGTTTGTCCTATCTATGATTCTGAAGACAAACCATTATGTTTACCTGTTATTTTCATTATTGATACGTGAAGGGGAGGTGACTATTTACAATTCCTTTGTCTAGGTTGAATTCTGCTCCAATTAAGATTCTAGAAAACAAGGCCAGGTGATGGATAGCTGGTACTCTATAACTGGATAATAATTTAAACAGAAAATAGCTTAATGTGAGTACTAAATTAGAATTCCTGTCTTCGTAATCAATCTCTCAGCCTAACGCCTTGGATAATCCACCCAAGGAAATTCCAAGTTTAACTATCAGACACAGCTTTTCTAAATAACCCCTTTTGGTGGAGAAAAAGCCCTCTTAACCCCCAGTTCTTATGACCTTGAAGGATCAACTCAACTCTGTAGAGAAACTGTGGACATTACTGTTCACGAATTGAATAGTAACTGCTTGTATTCAGTTAACAAATAAGTAAATTTTAAAGTATTCCAGATTGTTACAGCCCTCTGATGTCTAGCAGTAACTAAAGCAAACTCTCTCTGGATGAACATAGTCTTCACACAGACCTTTTAAAATTCCCATAGAATAAGATTAAGGGGTCAAAACAGCAGAATTCAATTCCAAGGTCTTCAGGTATTAGAGCAATAAAGTAAATAAGATAAAATGTATACTTATACAAATATAGGGATTCACATTATGAGCAAGTAATAGACATCAAGATTATTAGGAAAATACAAAAAATAAAAATTTGGTCTTCTAGAAATGAGAAAAAAGATCATGGAAATTATAAGTCAATAAATTAAGTGAAGAGCAGATTGATCAAAGCTGGAAATTTGGTTAATTAGAACACAGATATTAACAACTCATCTGGAATGCAACACATAGAGAGAAAATCGAAAAGAGAAAGGAGTTTAAGAGACATGGAGAAGAGACAATGGTAGACATCTAATCAAACCATTGGTTGCCCCTCAGGGTAGTCTTCCGTGAGCATACAAGTGGAAATTACATTTTTCCATATCACATCTTACCATTTCTACATGCTTTCTTTTGGACTGCTGATAAAACTAAGAATGGCAGAGCACATATTTGACCAATGTCACCACTTACTGATATTTTTTTAAGGCTAGTAGTAAAATAAATATCCTTAAGGTGGTAAACTGTACCTCTACCAACACTACAGTAAAGGCATTTCCTTCAAAACCAAGAATGGCCTAACAATGCCTACCATAAGTGACTATTTAATGCACACTAAAGCATTAGCAAGAAAAATAAGAATGATGACCAAAACAGAGAGAGAGAGAATGAGAAAAGTATACAAAGTGGAAAAACATTAAACTCTTATTATTTGCAGATTACATTGGTTTTTACTAGTGAAGCCTATAAAATCTAATAAAAATACAGAAACAATAATTTAGTAAGTTTTGGGGGTGCATAAAATCAACATAGTAGCAGCAACACAGATAGAACATACATAGAGTATTACACTAAGTGAAATAAATTGGAAAGAGAAAGACAAGTACTATATAATTTCATTTACATGAGGAATCTAAAAAATAAAACCAAACAAAGCAAAACAGAATCAAACCCATAAACACAGAGAAAAAGCTGATTGTTGCCAGAGAGGAGGGCAATGGGGGCATGGGCAGAAAAGGGAAACAGAATTAAGAAGAACAAACTTCCAGTTATAAATTGCACAGGGGTGTAATGCACAACATTGCAAATGTTACTTCATTAATATTATAACAACTATGTAAAGTAAGAGATGGTTACTAGATTTGTAGTGCTGATCGCTTCCTAAGGAATGTAAGTACTGAATTGCTACGGTACATACTGGAAACTGATATTATATTGTATGTCAATAATAATTAATGTTTGAAAATATTAAAAATAATGAAACCAAAAAAAACAAAAAAGATTAACATAGTAAAGATTCCTATACAAGAGCTATAATTGAGAGTAAAAATAGATCATTTAAAATATAAAAACACATCTGTTTTACATAGAAGTAAATTAATCATATTGATACAAACACATAAAATATCTAAATGAATGAAAATATATACCATATACACAGTGCAACAGACCAAAATTAAAGAAGACATTATTGAAAAGTAAGTCTTTATGACACACCCAGCTAAATATCAACATATATCACAATTACAAATTGCCAAATGTGTTAATTTAGACAATGTAGAATATTTCTAGATGCAAATTAGCAATGTACAAGAATAAAGACAGACACATGCATATTACATTAGATAAGTTATTTAATAGTGATGTTGGGTCAATTATTTATTTATTTGTTTATTTATTTATTTATAAACATTTAAAAAATATGTGTACCTTGTCTCATACAATTATAGCTATTCTATACAGTAATCATCTATGGAATAAAGGCGTGTTTTATTTAGGGAATGTTGGGGAGCCAGAACCCATCTGAATAATATGACAAAAGGATATTTATTTTGAAGATATTCCCTATTTTGTCAAAAAGTGAAGAAGTAAAGGCCAAAAAAAGGAAGCTGGTAGGAGACAGGGGAAATACTGTTAGCCAAGGACAGAAAAACGATGCAGGACTCTACAGGAGGTTGCTGCTTTATCCCTGGTGGTGGGTGTAGAGTAGAGTCCTGCCTCATGGACCAGAGTTAAGGAGAAAAGCTGGGCCGCCAGAGGTCAGCATCCCAGGAGGGCTTGCTCTAAAGCAGATTGCTGCTCTGAAGCAGATTGCTGTGCACCAACCTGGATTTCCTGATTCAGTAGGTCTGTGATGGGAGAATTTGCATTTCTAACAAATTCCAGGCGATGCTGATTCTGCTGGCCTGAGGCCCGTTCTGAGAGCAACAGCCCGAGGCCCAGCAGAACCAGCAGCAGGAGCAGCGCCAGGAGGTCATTCGAATTGCAGATCTCAGGCTCCTACGTGTCCACTGGGTCAGAAGCCGCCACATGTTTGTGTTACCGATAGTTTTTTCATGTCATTTTTTAGAATAGTTTTAGAATTATAGAAAAATTGTGAAGAGTAAAGAGAATTCCCATTTATCCTACACCTAGTTCCCATGTTATTAACAACCTAACTTTTGTATGGTAGCTTTGTCACAATCAATAAACTAAGATTGATATATTCTTCACTAAAGTTTACTTAATGCAGATTTCTTTAGATTGCCCTTGATATTCTTTTCCTGTCCAGGATATCACATTCTGTTGCGTCGTCACGTCTCACTGAGTTCCTTTTGGCTGTGACAGTTACTCAGACTGTAGGTTTTGATGACCTGTCAGTTTTAAAGAGTGTCAGTCAGGTATTTTGTAGTAGGTCCCTCACTCAGGGATTCAGGGCTGTGTATTTCATGAGTAAATGGGGAAATGAGTTTTGGCCTCAGAGGTGAGGTAGCATTCTCTTCCACATCATATGAAGGGTATTTACTATCACCATGATTTTCCACTGTTGATCCCTGGGCTGAGACAGTATTTGTCAGGATTCTGAATGTTAAAATTTTCTTTTTTGCCTCCTTCTCACACCTTCTTCTTTGAATGAAGTACAAGAGAGGACCAGTATTTTAGCATTTTGGGGACAGGGTGTCTCCATTTTACTTTCGCATTTTTGAATGCTAGCATGTTCCAAAGGCCGGGGGAAAGTATGTGGATGGTTCATTTCTGCTGAGTTGTTCCCATAAATCTGATTACCAACGGCTCTAAGAATTGTGCACAACTGTGTGTGTTAGTGCACACTTTAAAGCGTGTGGACTCTAGCCATATTTTTTTAATGTTTTTTTTAGATGAACAGCTACCTGTATGGAAGTGAATCTTAACTGCAAGTTAATGATGCCTCCCAGCAATTTACTACTTTAGCTGAAAGTATATTATCAGTTGCAGCCCAAATAATAAGAGCTACAACTCTTACAGTTGAAAACCATCTGCCAAGTCCCACCTGGGCTGCAGCTGCAAAACCAGCTGTGGTTTGCTCACTCTCACAATTTGTGTCAACATTTCCCAAACAATGCATCATTAGGCTTGAGTTTTGTGAGGACACTGTCTCACTCCTCCACTCCTCTGATTTCTTACCAGTAAGAAACAGTTATGTGAGGTTTAAAATATCAGGACTATTCAGGTTATGTGAATAATGGGAAATGTCTTTCTGTCTCACAGTTCAAGTCCTTAAAAATAAATAACAGAGCAAAGAGAGAAAAAGTAGGAGTTACATAAGTTTAACTACAGTTATGCTACAGAACACACAGGGCTAAGGGGGGTACGATATACTATTACTGAAAGGACCCCCCACTAGGTTCAATTGTCCATTGCCAGAGGAAAGACATCTCTCAATGCCACAGATTTGTGGAAAGGAAAGGAAATGTTTATTTAAAGCTGTACAGACTTAAAGTAGTGACCTAATGTCTTCATTAAAATATCAAAATCCTTTAGGATACCCACAGACGCACACACAGGTCCTTCCTTCTCCCTCTGCCCTAAACTGGAGTACCGTATCTCAGGAAAAGAAGTAGATTCAGGCTCCTGGCACCATCAGCTGTGTCGTCGGCCAAGATCAAGCCACATGGCTCACCCCGGCAGAGCCTCAAGGGGGTCTCCACTCTGCCAAAACTGAGTGGTTCTCCTCTTACTAAAGCGGCAAAGGGGTCTGCACTCTGGCTGAAGCCATGTGGTCCTCCCCTTCATGGCTGCCATGTCTGGGTTTAAATCCCCATGCCAATCCTCCACAGCCCCATTTCCTACTCCTCCCACAATCACCTACACCTGTCAGAACTCCCATATCTTTCCAGCTTTACTGGGCTGCCATAGTGAGTTTGGGCAGGTGTGGCCCCATGGCATGGAGCGAATCATCTCCAAGCTCTCACACAGGTGCTGTAACCAGGGGGAGTTGCCTCCTAGATCCATCTCGAGTGGAAGTTCCTCCCTTCTCCCTGGCTCAAAGCAAGGCCACAGCTATTTAGCATATCTATGCAACCAGTTAAAGCTTATAGATATGTTAAACGACCATGCCAGAGGTTAGCTGCAAAGCCGTTGCTGTACAAAACAGCCCTGCATGTTCCTGCTCCATGTGTCCCTCACCCCAACTCACACCTGTGGGGGTAAGGGGTGAGGACATCCTAATATTTCCTGGATGCCTTGAGTTCTGGACCCCATTCCAAATCCCTATTTGGAGCCCCCCTCTTGGCTGCACCCTGTTTCAGTTAGAGAATAGAGAAAAATGAAGCAACAGTGATATCGGAAGAGTTACTAATGGAGAATTTTCCAAAAGTGACTGAAGATACTAATCAGAAGATTTGAGAAATTCAATGAATCCAAAGAATAATAAATTAAACATTTATGCTAACAGAGATAAGAGTGAAAATGAAGAAACAGACAATTAAGAGATCCAGATATATTCAGAGGAAAAGCATATACAATTAAATGGAGTAATAACAGTTTAAAGGGGATGGTAGCTAACTTTTCAGAAGCAATGAAATTAGAATATAGACAAATGAGCATCAAAATCCTTCAGGAAAAGAAGTACCAAACTAGAATTCTAAAAATAGTAAATAAATTATTTATGAATTTTAAGATTACCAAAATAGACATTCATTTTTTAAAAAAGCCAAAACAAACTTGACAAAATCAGATTTTAACTGAAGGTAAAGGTATGCAAAAGGAATCTCACTCAGAAGGAAAGTATTTCCACAAAGAAGGTCAGGGATTTAGGGAAACAATACTAAGAAGAAATAATGAATCAATAAAATATATTTTTTAAAATTTCCCTTTAACTTGGAAACTAAGGATGGAATATTGTATATATTTTATTCAGAATTTTAGATTATTAAAATACTGAGACAATATGATGGAAAACATAAATAAAAATCTTCAAAACAAAAAAAAGACATAATGAATGGAAAAGGGAAAGAGGAAAAGGGGAGAAAAAGACAATATTTTAAACTAATAATTTAGATATGAGAAAATAATGTCCTGTTATAATAAACAACATAAAACTATAATCTAAAATAAAATATGTTTGTTTGAGGTAATCATTATACTGGGTGAAAGAAATCAAAAGTCTTTCTTTCTCTTCTTCTATTTTTTTTTTTTTTTTTGACCAGGAGAAGAACAATAATACATTAAAACAAGACCTTTATTAATTAAGCAGTACTGTTGTAATTTATTGGGTAAGATTTCAAACTGGGGGCTGGGTGGGATAGGGTGGAGGGATAGAGCAAAAAGAAAAGGAAAAAAGGAAAAGAACTCCCTGACATGGACAATAGCTGGTGATTGCTGTAGGGTGGGACCCAGGGCCGTGAGGGAGGGCTTGGGGCGGGGATAAATGGTGATGGTTGAGGACTTGCCTTGGGGTGGTGAACCCACAAAACAGTATACGGATGATGATATAACAATTGTACAAGTGAAATCTGTATAATTTTGTTAACCAGTGTCACCCCAATACATTCAATAAAAAGGGAAATATTATGATAAAATCGGGTTATAAAAATGATATAAAAGATACAGAAAAAGAAATGCAGTGTCCAGCAGAAGAAAGGCCTGCTTGAGTTGTGGTTGGGAGGGTAATAACGTGGGTGTAATAACTTGTAGTTTTCTTTGAACCTTTCACCTGAAATGGCATATGGTGTGTTTGAGTGTGATATTGTTATGTCACAGAATTACATGCTTATGATTTTGTAACAAAAGGGTTTGTAATAAAAGAAGGGCATTATTTGTGCTGGACCCTGTAACATACAGAGGACAACTAGAAAGTACAAAGTGGTGATAGGTTTGATTGAAAGCTATCAGTAAATATATTAAAAATAAAGACATTGAAATAAAGTTTCCAGCTCTGGCTGATGTGGCTCAGTGGATTGAGTGCCAGCTTGTGAACCAAAGGGTCACCAGTTTGGTTCCCAGTCAGGGCACATGCCTGGGTGGTGAGCCAGGTCCCCAGTAAGGAGCGTGCGAAAGGCAACCACATATTGATGTTTCTCTCCTTCCCTTCCCCTCTCTCTGAAAATAAATAAAATCTTTTAAAAAATAAATAAAGTTTCCAGTTAAGTGACAAATGTTGTCAGTCAATTAAAAATGAAACAGTTATTTTATTATTTTAAAAGACATGACTAATATATACAATCTGAGATATGCACCATGAAGGGGTAAGGAGCTGTATCTGTATTATTAAAAGACAAACAAGACTTTACATTAAATAATATCAACTAGATATAGAGAATTTCCTTTTTTAGTAATAAAAATATTGTGATTCTAAATTAATATGAATGTATTAATACTGCTTAAATATATAAATATCAAAAATGAAAAAATTATAAAGATGTATAGAAAATACATAATGGAAGATTTTAACAATCCCTATAATCTGGAAAACAATCAAATAAAAAGTCTGGAAAAGTTTTTAAAGAGGATATAAATCCCATTAAAAATACCTATATATTTATTTTATATATGTGTCATATAAATAACTATAAGCACTATGTATCATTATATTTATATATGAATTTATACATATAAATTGTTTTTCCTAAAAGTGCTATGCAAAATTTGCAAATATGAATTATTTAATGGTTCATAAATGTAAATTTCAGCAATCTGGTATAGAATAAAATCATATGCAGTACTTGTAATAAACCAAAGATAATACTTACAGATATCTAGAGAAAATTTCAGGAGGTCTGGATTAAGAAACATACTTCAAAACAGCAAAAGAGTCCAAGAACAAACTATATTGGAAATAGAAAAATAATTTAATATGAATGAGAAACCATTGAAATGCAGCTAAATCAGTAAGTAACAGAAATGTTGTCATATATATATATCTAGTGAATTAAGAAGACTAAAATCCTTGTTAAAAATAATGTCACTAAAGAGTCTGAGAAAATCAAATGAATTAAAAATAGTAAAAATTAACTAAGTGTAATATAGCAAAAATAATAAAACTAAAATAAAACATATATAAACAGATATTTTAAACACATTTCTATTTATGAGTGACAAAATTGATAAATTTGTAAGAAGGTTGATCACACACACATATGTGTGCATATATGTATCTATACATACATATATATATATGAAACCAATATCAAGGTCAAAAACAGGGCATTAGGTATAGATGCTGCGAAACATAAAGCATAATTATATTACCAACCTACTTTATTCATGCAATAAAATGTTTAAAAATTTAAATAGACAAGAATAAAAGATGAAAGAAAAAACCTGAAAATCATATACCTATAATTAAATTATGTTTATTCAATTATAAAACACTTAATAATAAATAATTCAATTGTAAACATTTAATTCAATACAGGAACAACAACATTAAAAGTTTTTACCACAAAGAAAATTCTAGGCTCACAAAATTGTCTCTGCAAGCTATAAAATTGATAAAAGAAAACAAGATACCTAGCACATAAACTCTTGCAGAATATAGAAAATAAGGAATATATTACTAATCATTTTATGAGGCTTATATAACTATCATGTCAATAACTGGCAGGGACAATATAGGACAGCAAATTATATACAACTCTAATTCAATAATATAAATGGAAATCTTAAGTAAAATTTTAGCAACCTGATAGAAAATAAATCATAGCTAGTTGGTTTAATTCCAGTAACATCGGATTGATTTTTACATTACAAAATCAATTATTGTAATACATCTCAGATATAGCTGGAGAAAAATATCACATCTGTCACATGGAAAGCAGAAAGGCTTTTGATTAACTGTAATATATATTCACGAATAAAAATACTCCTAGCAAATTAGAAAGAAAAGTGAACTTCCACAACCTGAAGGAGTTATCTCCAGAAGCCTTTAACAAACATCATATTAATTGTGACATGAACCTTTTCTTTGAGATCAGGAGTAAAACAAACATGTCCAACAGTGACATTTATCTTTGGCAATGGCGTTTGTATTCTAGGGGTTTTGACCAGTGCCTCAAATATTTATCATACTTAAACATTTGTGTATATACTTACATAAAACATGTATAAGCCTATGGGAAATAATAGCATTTAGTTGGGGCTTGTAGAAATAAGTTTTATGTATGTGACCTTGTCTATTATGTATTCTGCATTTGCTTTATTCTCTCAAACATATATTTGTGAGATACCTTCATATTATATGTAGTTGTATTTCGTTCAGTTTCATTGGTTTAAAGTATTACCTTATATATATATCAATTTATTTTCCAGTGCTGCTGTTGATGGAAATTTGAGTTATTTTCAGTTTGGGGCTTTTATAAGCAATGCTGTTATAAACAGTTTTGACACCTTGGTGCATAACTGCCACACAGCTAGAGTTTATTCAGGGTACTGTCTTGAACTGGAATTGCTGCATCATATCATATTGGTTTTTCAACACTACCAAACTGTTTTCCAAAGTCACTGAGCCAGTTTATACTCCCTTCAGTCAAGTGGGAGAATTTCATCATTCTGTGTGGTGTAACTCACAACGTTTGTTCTACACAGGTTTTTAAAAATCATGTTAGCATTGAATCCTGCTTGATATATTTTTGGCCATTGACCAGCGAATATGCTGCTCCAAAGCCTTCTATTGAAGGCTTTCTCTCATTTTTCCTTTTTTGTCCTTATTAATTTGAATTGCATCTGATGTACACTTACACCCACCCATTTATGTATAGAGAGGTTGTACATGTGTGCATATGTATGTATAAATAGATTTAAATCACTGTATGTCTATCAATTTCATCTTTATGCTGATATGAAGTTGTATTCTCCCAATTTCTAAAAAGTCTGTTCTTTCCCCATTTTTCTGTCACAACAGATCTTTCACGTATCAAGTGTCCATACAAGTATGAATTTCCTGAGGGTCCTCTTTTGGGTTCCAATATATGTTTGCCAGTTTCTGCAACAATTACACATTGTTTTCATCTCTTCAACTGTATAAAAGTTATGATAATTTGTGGATGATAAACTTCAGTTGTTTTCTTCAGAAATACCTTGCCTACTCTTGTTTTTAATAGGTATGTAATTATATCGGTATATTATACTATGTATGGATACATTTGTTCAACAAAAGTATTTTATGATATGCTTGGAATTACATTCTCTATATATAAATTTATAAAAAATTCATAGCTTTATGAGGTGGAATTGTCAAGAACTGCAATGGTTCTGAAATTTTATTTTACAATAAACTATCAATTTAGCCTGCTACAACTGCACAAATGCTTGTGTACGAAACATTTGTTTTAGTCAACAATAAGCGCAACTAGCCTTTGCTCAAGAGGGATATTCTATCTGTATTACAATGGGCAGTAAACAAACTTTCCTCTTGCTCGGGAGGGAAGTGATCTCTGTCTTCCAAGCCTGTTCATGATACAAACATCCTTGAAGAGCTATTTCAGAAAGGTGGGACTGCACATGAAAAACACACAGAAATATAAAAGATCAATGAAAAATTACACCCCAACAGAAATCTCCTTAACCATGATCATAGCATATCTCAATTTTTATTTATTTCTACATTAATGTGTCTAGATTTAAAATAAATATTACCTCTAGGAGAAAAAAGGAAAATTTCTAGAGAGCCTTCTAAGGGACTTTTTGGGCACAGGCAATGTTTCTATATCTTGATCTATATTACATATATATTGTTCCATATATCTTGTGATAAAAAATAAAAATACAATTAATTCAATCCAATAGCAGACAAGGCAAACATGGATTTGAAATAACTCCTGGCTTTACTGCATTTTTGTTAGTCTTGGTCTATCTTTGGTTTTTCTTCACTCTTAGCTTGCGGTTCCCTAGGGGTCCAAACTGAGATTCTGGGGCTTGGGGAATTAATCACAGATATTTAGTGAGTACATCCCATTTGGGTGCCTGATGGAGGTAGAAAACTGTAAACCATGATTGTTAAGCCTTTAGATGGATAGATTTTAGACATGGAAGCCTTTGTTAAGATGACAAAGATTTTTTAAACAATGTTCCTTTGCAAAAGATAGTCCATATATAAATGCACATATAGACATTTTCTTATGTATAATTTAAAAGATTCTTAGATCTGCAGAACATCCACAGATCAATTCTGATGAAAAGCTAGCGTTTTAAAGTTTCTGATTAAGAAACGCTGCTTGCCATTGCTTTAAAGTTTTAAACTACTTGAAGATGCAAAACATGCTTTTAAAGCAATTAACAACACTTAACAACAATAACACGCAGTGTATGCAAAACACCAGATGAGTGGCATAACGAGTAATGACTGCGGTGGCTCAGAGGAATGAAGGGTCAGTAGAATCTCAGACTTTGAAAAATGGGACTTGGAGGAGATGAGATGATAATTGAGAGGGAGGAAAGCACAGAGAATGGAAACACCTACTAAATAAAAGCAGCAGGTAGAAAAAGGCAGGAACATTTTTTAAAAGCCTGATTATTTTAGGTAATAGCGATGAGACCGAGGGGAAGTCAATATTCAAGTATCTGGTAATGTGGAAGTTCAGAAGAAATCACTGCAGAAAAATTTTCAATGTACTCAAGAGAGTTAGCTCAGGAGAAGGACAAGGACATTTTTAGTGGAAAAGGCAATGTCCACAATAAGCCTTAAAGGAGGTTTATCTCTGGAAGATAATGACAAGTGGATGTGTAGGTATAGAAGGAAATAAGGAGGCAAAATTTCTTCATACATGGGCGTTTAAAAACAGTTTGATGATGTTAAAAAATAAAGCTTTGGTACTCTGGTGGTAGTAACAAAGAGGGTTATTGAGGGTGTCATAGAGGTAATTCTACACCAACTATTGCATTTAGAGTTTGTTTTAGGAATAATGCCGACACATGTAGGGAGAAGTAGAAACCACAGTGCTGATCTCAAGGAAAGAAAAGTCTTGACTAAGGTTCATTGATTGATTGCATGTTCATTTGCTTTACACCTGATTTGGAAGAAAAAAATATAATGTCTTATCAAAATATATGTTACTATGTGTGCTGTAATTTAATAAAAAACGCCCTGGCTGGCATAGCTCAGTGGATTGAGTGCGGGCTGCGAACCAAAGCATCGCAGGTTCGATTCCCAGTCAGGGCACATGCCTGGGTTGCAGGCTATGGACCCCAGCAACTGCACATTGATGTTTCTCTCTCTCTCTTTCTCTCTCTCTCCCCCCCTGCCCTCTCTAAAATAAATAATAATTTTTTAAATTTAATAAAAAATAAGAAAATGTATAAATAAAATAAGGAAGAGATATAAAGTTAAAATATAAAATTGATTGGGAATAAGGATAGAGTTCAATCTGTACATCAAGCATTTCCGAATGTCAGCAAAAGAGAAGAAGGTAGGGTAGCTTTGAGTTTGCCAGAGACAAAAGAAATACAAATTAGGAAATTAAGTCCATAAAATACATGCAATTTAATTTATTTCTCTGATTATAATATATAAGCCAATTTTTAAAAATACCCACACCAACTTTCAGAATTTAGACCTAATCGAGTCTATGAAACACATTAATGAATTTTTGACATTGTTTCTTATCAACCTTTTCAATGACAAAGTTTAGTTTGGTAAATAAGTCTATAAAAAAATAAAATTCTGTAACACCATCAGTGTAAATGTAGAATTACAGGAAAGCACAAATTTACAAATTTACTTCAACAATCTGAAATATAAGTTGACATTTTATACACATGGTGCTATTTTAACTAGAATTTTAAAAATCATTATAGTTTCAGATTAATACTTTGAAAATTTTAAAATAATTATTGAAAACATATACTTTTAGTGCACTGTGAGTAAAACCATCTATCCAATGGCACTGTTTAGATATTGGAAATTTTAATTTCCTTACTGATTTCTGAGTTCTTTTTGGAGAGTGGGTATTACCTTTTGGCAATTACTAGTTTAATTAATAATGAAAACTGTCAAAACACTCCACACACAGTATTTTTATCAAAGTGAATATAGAATGGTTTGGAAAGAAGATTTAAGACAGCAAGTACCAGCTGAAGGGAAAGAACACCCAAAGAGCTCATGAGATCTTGCTATGAGGACCACTGGATACACACCTGGCTGCTACTCTCCTTCCTTATAATCATCAAGAACTGGAGCTCATAAAAAGTAGCTGGCAGATTTCTAAAAGATATAAGATCTTATCAGAGCGGTTTCTACAAAGCCATGTCAGGAAACTATCCCTTCCAAAGCATAGCTGGGAGCTATTTATGTTAGAACTGCCTACGAGGTCACAGTAAACTGAATGCTCCTCCTGTGACCTAGGCCATCAGCGGGGACCTGCTCTCCTGGACTTCCCACTCAGCGCCAGTCTGCAGTGCATGCGTGGAGCATGAGAATTCAGTACTTCCAGAGTATAGCATCTGTTCCTGAGGTAAAAGTCAAATGACAATGTATTTTCACAAGACATTTATCATTGAGAAGTTATTAATTTGCACATGGCAGAAGGGACAGCCACCTTCATGTTGAATTTTGACAGGTATTTAACTGTTTGCTACTAATATAATCCACTTTGTCTGAAACATCCACACGATTTAATATGACCTTTAATGTTAATGAACAGAAGGACCATTTGAATGTTGTAATGTTATCTAATAAATAAATAAATATATATATATATTATAATCCCCAGCTGATAATAAATTCACTAAAAGTAGCTTTTTAAATTAGTTTCCAAGACATGAATTAACACTTTTGAGGAATATAAAGTGGTAAAAAGAATTGTCAAGATTGTTCACTCAACCAGGAAATCTTGAAAGGGAGATTACAGAAAATACAGAAGACATAACAACAACACCCAAAAAATCCTTAGTATGTGTTATAAAGAACTCTGAGACAGAAGAGACAGAGAAGGAGGGTGACAGAGAGAGAGGGAGAGAGAGAATGGCTGACGGGAAAGTTGACCAAGGACTCTTTTCTGGGAGAAAATGTGGTGGCTGCTCCAACACCCCAGAGGCATTACATGACGGTTTAAACCTGCAGTGTAGCTCTTGTAAAATGTCACAAGGTCACTAGTCCATTTGTATGATTCAAAAAAGACCTGCGTTTCTTCACGCTCTCTACCACATCTTCTACATGTCATTAGCTTGCTCCATAATGACATCTGAAAATGAAAATAATGGCCTGTATGATGATGGCACCTCAGAAATACAGGTGAGCTTTTTAGCCACATGAAGTCTTCTGGGCAGTCAGCATCTGGAAGTCCAGCAGTAAGGAGAAAAGAAAGAAAAGAGCATGTCCTCTTGATTTAAGAACTCTTTCCAGGACCTACACCATTCCTGTCCCTCATTTATACCTTTTATTAGACCCCGTGTGTATGGTTATGACTAAAAGCAAAGGAAGTTGAAAGGTGGTATTTTATATTGTTACTATAACCTACCCTGGCTTTAAGAGTTTTAATAATGATGTTTATTTTGACATCTTATTATACTAGGTTACATAGATTTGGATATATTATTTTTGTTGTTATAGGACTTTGTTTCCTATGTCATTAAGCAGTTCAGACATTTGCTACATTAGTGTTTTTCTATTATGAATGATTTTGATTATAACAGACCTGTGTTAAAGAAAGGGGCATTTTAGGAAGGAATAAACTATAATAAATGCCTTCATAGCTTTATATAAAACAACAACAAAAAACCCTCTTCCTGCATGTATCTAAGGAGAATAAAAGGATAAAGAGACAACTGACCTTATTTTCAGTATATAAATTAATTCTAACCAATTAAGAAATGTAAATAAACACTGTTGTTGGTTTAACAAAAAACTCACATCATCTTTGCCCAGAGAAGTGAATGCCGGGACTCAAACTCATGGGTATTTAAATAAAACCTGTTTTTTCATGAAAATCATAAGTAGGAGAGAGACATTTCTTCTAAAAACTATGGTTAATACATTACGTACAATTGTTCTGGTGCAAATTGGTTTTTGCAGTGTTGTGAGCAAGGAATTTCAAAGGGCACGTATGTGGGAGGAGTTTAAGCTTAGGGGGGAGATTTATTGGGGTGGGGGGAAACAACAGGCCCCCGGGATGCAGAGGGCAGGCGGGCTCTAATAGCAAGTACCCTGAGATTCCTGATAATCCTCCCCATACTTCCTCGTTTTTCAGGAATGAGCAGGCTGTCTTGCAAACAATCTAACCTTCTCCCCAATTCTTTACAAGCTTCTGCTGGGCATTCCCCCTAACCAACCCCTTTTCTGCAACTTCTGGGGTTCCGCGCCCTCATCCAATCTGACCCTTTAACCAGATTTACCCAGGTTAAGCTTTGCCCCCTTAGGTCCCCACCTCAGCTCCCCCTGCACATGCCCCAAAGTTTTGCAGCATCATCTGCTTTCTGCTGTACTTGTGCCTACCACCCCCTGCACCATCTTGGCTTCTACTGCACAGGCACCTAACAAAGGGGTTGCTACTGCTGTTTTATCCCTCCCGCATGGTCCTTACTGTCAATGAATGGCAGCAGATTCCTCCCTTGAGGGAGGCTGGGAAAGCCCCCTGGGGAGCCTCTGAATGCTGTGGCTTCTTAGTGAATGTGGTTTACCATGGGTATCAGCTCCCTAGCATATTTGACTTAATGTCTGATTAAATTGTGTCTTTCACTGTTGATACTAACTAACAACCTTTGCCAACACCATCATATATCTTTCCAGAGTATTAAAGTGTTATGAGCTATTACTATTATTTTATTTTGGTAAGACATTAAGAAATTATTATAAATTTAAAAAATGAACAAAAGACAAACAGTTGGTAAAGGAATCTTATTCTTGTGCACATAGATTCTATTAGCTAAACCTTTTCTTTCTTCTTTATTTTTCAGTAGCCATACAGTTCTGATCATTCTTTACCTTAAAGTGGAATGCTCCAGAGACAGCTTCTTATGAGTACTTCTTGAAAGATCTTTGAGGTCAAAAAAGTGATTTAACCTCAGAGATCAGCCTCAAATTCTGTAGTGGGTAGAAAAAGAAAAATATAATTTAATTTCTAGGACATACAGCAGCTAGGGATTTAAACAGCTATAGGCCAACACATGATTTGTGCTGCAATAACCAGTCGTGACAGCCAAATATTTTTGAACTATGTTTAAAAGAACTGCACACAATATATTTAAATATTCCTGGTAGCTTCTTCGTAGCATTATGGCACAGACACACAACAGGTATAAGTACTAGAATGAATTATGTCTCAAAATTTGAAGAAAATCCGAGGTATAGATATATTGATGTGAATCAATGGAGTTTCTGGTTCTAATTCTTGCTAATGACCAGGTCATGAAATTACATCTTATTCACAAAGTAAACATTATTTTAGTGCAAACTGACATTTTACAATGTATGTATATTTAGGCACAATCTTCTAATTTCTGTTTGTTGATCTCTGAACATTGCTATACATATAATGTTCACTTGGCTGCTGCACCAATAGATTTTCAATTGTATTCAAAATAGGAAAACTGAAAAATTGGTTTGCTTCAGTAAATATATGAGGTCTGTCCAGAATGTATCCAGCCATGTAATATGAAAAATAAAGACAATTATGGAAGAAGATACAAGATACGAAAACATTGTACATAGAACAATGAGACCTCAGTCTCTTTCATAACAGGCACCTTGGGACCTCACACAGTTCCCCCAGTCACCATTAGCTGACCCATCATATTTTCTTGAATCTCATCAATGGTCTGAAATTTCTTCTCTTTCAAAGGTGATTTTAGTTTGGCGATAAGCCAGAAGTCACAGGGTGCCAAATCTGGACTATAATGGGGCCAAGTCATGTGGGTGATTTGGTATTTTTCCAGGAACCTCTACACAAGATGTGATGCATGACAGTCACGTTGTCGTGATGAAACTTCCAATCACAAGTTGTCCTTAGGTGCCACCTGCCCGCTAGTACAGTTAGTTGTCATTATTCATGCCTGCACATTCCAGTTCACTCTCCTTGGCTGTCAGGTCACATCAATGTTGCACAAACCATTCTCATTATATTAACAATCATTGGACTTTTTCCAGACAGATCTTGTATATTTTGTTTTTTAGTAACAATTATGCACATAAATGCTTTGATTTTGTACACAAAATTAAACCTGAAATAAAATTATTTCTTCAAATAAATTAAACATATTAACATGCTAGGAGCTAGACAATATGCCAGGACACAATTTGCTTTACATATGAATATTAATACTTGTTCTTTTATTACTTTTGTTGTCACACACTGAGGCAAAAATTCTGCTACTGAGTGACTATGAATGAGACAACAGCCAATGATTTATGCAGCCCTACAGGCTTCAAGTTTCTCCACAGTAAACTAAGAAATTCAGAAGATATCAAAGGGTTTGCTGCCCAGTTTTTTAAGCTACACAAATACAATGTGTCTTGCTTCTATGGCTACATTAATCAAAACTCTTACATCTCAAACACCATGAAACAGAACTTATAAAACAGTGCATTAGATGATTTTGAAGATCCTTTTAATTTGAACTTGTATTTTTCTTTTTATTTATGAATCACATACAAATTTAATGGGTTAACATTCATAGTGATCATCAAAGGTGTTTTGGTCAATATATATATGTAAACAAGAATAAACATTTAAACATGCTAAGTAGCACATGGTCAGTTTACATGAAAAACAAATACAAATAATTAATCAGTAGGGGATAAAAGAAACCATGGAATGCAATGTACGAATCCACTGACAATAAGTATAACAAATGCAAAGAAACATGAAAACAAAGTAAAACAAATCACAAAATGGGGAGTGCCAGGAAAGATAGGGAAAAGCAAAGGCAGATGGTCGTGCACCCCGAGTTCCAAGTGACGTCATTATGGTTCTGCTTCACCATTCCCTTGACATACCTGTCAATGACGTTGTGTTTGTTTGTAAATGGAAGGTTAATCATTTCAAACAAGAGAACATGTGAGCAAGAAATGATTTTAAAAAGAAAAAATCTTCATGGGATACGTTACTAAGAGCATCAGATCAGAACAAAGAATAGAATGTTATCCCTTGCAACTGAGGGTGCCGAACTTTAAAGATGGTGACTAGTGCTAAATAAGACTCCAGCCATGTCTAAGGTGGAATTTAATCTATTTATTTATGTGCCTCATTATCATATACTATGAGATCTACACAAGGAGCTTAAAGTACTGGGTTGGCAATTTCCAACATGTGAAGTTCTGCTTTATTTCTTTCTAAATTAATTTTGGTTTTAGTTTTTGTTTTAGCATAGGTAGAAACTCGCATATAGCATTTTTGTTGCTTTACCACACTATTGCTTATGAAGTCTGTAAGTGTGCATTGTCACAAAATCTCGGTATAATCGAGTGATTTTTCAGCTCTCTCTATCCTGTGTCTGGTCAATAAGAGAATGTTGAAACTCTTGAAAGCAATGACAAGTAGACGATTTTGGAGTGAGGGCAACAGGTCTCCATAGTAAAGATAAATGCTTTTATTGCACATATTAAAAGAGTGTTAGGGTAGATTGAAGAGAGATACCCATCCCAACCCACCTTACTATGGAGAGTATTCTGCAGTGATCCCACTAAAACTACTGACATGCTTTGTGTGTTCACTGAAGACATTCAGAATAAAATGTTTGAAATGCTTCATTTAAGTCTTTAAATATTCAGGATAGCTTTATGTAAGCATTATGAATATACATATATATGCTCGCATATGTATGATATGTTCACACACATACACATATATACACACATATACACCTAGGCATTTTCATACCTTAGCTTGAGTGAGGAAGTGGAGAGTCAGAAGTTCCATATGAAAATGTTGTACATGAAATGAAGACCCAGAGCCAGGAGGCAAGTTAATTGGTGATCACAGCTTATACACGGTTCACATTAATTCCATTTCTGAGTATCTTCTGGAGGCTTTTTTATGAGCTTACTATATCACTTCTTTCAAGTGGTTCCATTCTTGAGGATTTACTGTATAGTCCAAATTTGTCAAACATTTGAAGAAATTGGAGAAAAGCTGTGATGGACACCAAGAGTTTTGTAGGAATCACAATAATAGAAGATAGTTTAAACGCTTTAAATTACTAAAAAAGCAGTGCTTTCAAAGTGTAATGTATACTATCATAACTGTTTTCTGTAACAAAAGAAGAACCATTAAAAATAAAAGAGAAATAAAAATCATGATTAATGTATCTTTTTGTTAGCTACAAAGAGAAAGAGAAAGATATCAATATTGGTATAATTTCTCTAAAACCACAGTTCGATTGAACCATTGCATAAAATGAAATAGGTTTCTACACAATAGAAATGCTAAAGAGAGTTTCCATTTTTAATTCTTTAATATTCTATTTCACATCAAGATTTTTAATTTTTATCACTTTTACTCCTATTTAGGTAACTGAACATTCATTTTGTTTTTCTTATCTGGTTAATATTTTGGCTCATTTAAATATTTTAGGGATAATGGAAAAGGAGGAGGAGTAACATGACTTTCTGTTTTTATCATGTGAAAGAGAACACTGAATTATAACTATATTATTTAACTAACTCAGAAATACAAATATAAATAAGTATTTTTTTTTTTTGCCTCTGATCTCTTGCAGGTATCCTATACAATCTTTTCTTAATCTTAACATGAAAAAAAGTTTTGGAAGGAAAAAAACCTTTATAGAGATGAAGTCTGTTCACCTTAAAAGATACATGCTTTTCTTTCTAGTGACTGAAACTACTTCATTTTCAAATTCATAAAATTTCATAAGATTAGTTCAGGAAATGGCAATTCAATCCAGGATTAATTTGTGAGTTCTTAGAACAATATTTTTTCTCTGTGAATACTTGAGGTATTTTTTTTTCCTTTTGGTATTACAAAGCAGTGTGACACATCTTGACAAGCAAGAGAAAGTTAAGACGATAGGTAATGCATTACCTGTTTCTGGAAAATGGATGTAATTTGAAACTCTGTGTGCTGATTTTCTACTAACTTGAAAAGATTCAAAAAGCATTAGCAAGCTTTTTAAAAAGTGTATTTTTGAGCCTCTAAAAGTAATTATTTTCAAAATATTTGAATTATTTATTTCGAGAAAGGGAGAAGGAGAGGGAGGGAAACAATATGGAGAGACACATCAGCTGGTTGCCTCCTGCACGCCTCCAGCTGGGGATCTGTCCTGCAAAGCTGGTCTGTGCCCAGACTGGAAAAACTCCCAGCAACCCTCCAGTTCATAGGCTGGTGTTCCAACCACTGAGCCACACCAGCAAAGGTCACGAGTAATTTTTAGTGTCTGCTTCTTGAAAATCTTTTAAAAAACAGGGTTTATGTATTAGATGACATTTCCATAATAATATTTTTAATATCTTCAGTTGTTCAAGAAAATCTATATAGAAGTCTCCTTTACTTTAAAAGAAGTATATTTCATGCCAATAAATTAATATGAACAATGTGCAAATGTCTTGTGTTTTGCAATCTGGTCTCATATTGCCTATTATACCAATGCTTTGCAATATGTATATTTAAATTCACACCTGCATTTAAATTTTACTTTACAATTTTAAAATCACTTTTTTAATCTCATTTTTGTTTTGAGATTAAACAACAAATGATCTTCGAAAACAGATAAGGTAGGTGTTACCATTTTTATTTTTAAAGTAAAACCAGCTACGTACTAGTATGTGAAAAGCCTTGCAGTATGACTTTTACAAGCATAATTCAGCTAATACATATGTGTATAACCTTAATGTGATATAACCAAAATGTTACAAAGCAAATCTTTCAAAAGTAAGACCTTTATTAATATGATGGAGAGGTAGAGGGGAAATATTAGGAAATATAACCAGGCAGGGTGTGACTATGCTGAGAATATGACTAGATGTTTTTGTTCTCGGTGATAAAAGGATAAATGCTCTGAATCAGAGACCTTTTTCATAGACTAAGACCCAAAGGGTGTTCTTAAATGCTTCTCACATAAGCTAGGCTGAACACTAACTCGTACATACACACACACTCTCTCTCACAGAAGCGCGCTTCATTTTGTATTGTATCACCCTGTGGCCTGCTAAAAACTCACAGGCATTGATATTCTGAACATCAATGGCCAGGATAAATGATTAAATACTGACTTCACTGCCATTGAGCAGCACTTCTGGCCAAATCTCAGCCCTATCTCAGTACTATCCAGACAGGTCTCCAGGCTAACACTGCCGCCTCCTGCCATGTCTCATTTGTATAAAGACACTGTAACTATATATTTTTGAAAATAACAACAACAAAAAACCCTTTATTCAGGTGCAATACATTAATAGCATACATCTAAAGTGTAGAACTTAATAACTTGTGATGTATGTTTACATCCATGAACCCATTTCCACAATCAAGATAATGAAAACTGCTCCCACCCCCAGAGGTGTATCTGTGGCTGAGGAACCTGCACTGGACTTTTGCAAAGAGGGGCACTGTCGAACGAACCCCACTCAGCTTGGCAGTCCGACCTGGAAGAATTGAGAGAGCCCCTTTTTTACATAAAAATGCCTTGTAACATGTCGTTCAGCAGCAAAGGGTGGAAAAACAAATAGGGTTTAGAAAACAGTTGGCTTCCAATGATATGTAAGCCACTGATGACATTTTGAACAAGAAGTAATAAATTACAAATACTAAATATATAAAAATTCGCCCTGGCTGGCATAGCTCAGTGGATTGAGCGCAGGCTGCGAACCAGGCATCACAGGTTCGATTCCCAGTCAGGGCACATGCCTGGGTTGCAGGCCATGTCCCCCAGCAACTGCACACTGATGTTTCTCTCTCTCTCTCTCCCTCTCCCTTCCCTCTCTAAAAATAAATAAATAAAATCTTTAAAATAAAAAAATAAAAATTCAAGTGAATCACAAAAAACTCCTAGAATAGTAAAATGCTATTTTTTTAACACAATAAGTTAAAACACTAATTTTTCTAATTAGTACATACATTGAAGACAGTGACTCAAGTCTCACTGATGGTTGTGAAAATCAAGTGGGAAAAGTATCCTGAAGCACAGAGTCAAATCTTTTCGTTGCAGATCCTAATAAAGACAGGAGAGTTAGTGGATAGAATCTGTAGACCTACAGGCGTACACATACACCTATTCATGAAGGAAAATGACGAATTCAACAAAGAAGAGATAACACTCATAAGTACCAACATTATTTATCTCATTTTATTCAGAATTGATTAGAAAAGACATATGCTGATAAAGATATTGAAGGTTAAATAGCAAACTTTTTGAACAATGAAGAAAGAAGTTACCTAAAAACAAACAAAAAATCAGATCATCATTGAACACATCAGCGGTATGACTGAAGCTAATGTTTAGGGCAAGGACATGTATAAAGGAAAGAATTGCAAACCGATCATTCCATACCTATTCATGATTTAATTGACAGGTGAAAATATAAGAATAAAATATCCCAAATCCAGTATATTTTGTGCCCTTACCTTATGTGAAGAAACTATTTTAGATATGGTTTAAACCAAATAAAAATTCCAGGATTGAAACTTAAAGAAGGGTACACAAAAACACCAATTTTGAAAGAACTATATAATAAATCTGAAATGAAAATAATAGGCTGCAAATGTGTGACATGCGTTCTAAATAAGAAGTCTTGAAAGAGAGATAATTTCAGGAAAATCCTATTACTAGTATGGACCAGAGGTCAGCACATTAATCCTGCCCAGTGCTGGTTTTTATAAATAAAGGTATGTTCAGTAATGTATCATTATTTATGGCTGGTTTTGTATTATCGCAGCAGATGTAAGTAGGGCTGACAGAAAAAATATGTTCCCAAAACTCGTAAAATTTACTATTTGGTCCTTCACAGAAAAAAAAAAAATGAACTATAGTCCACACCTGAAAATACTAAATATTCTCAGCAAACCTTAAGACTTTAGGCAGAGGATAATATATGAAACAATTTCAATGTCTCATTAATTGGAAGAGAAAGAGAGCAGAGAAGTACAAATATATTTCAAAAACCACATTTTAAATGGTCCTATGTCAAAAGTGATAGAAAACCCTACAGAGGAAGAAACAATATATCTTTAAAAATAGTATTCTGTTGCAAATAGTCAGAAAATTAGTTGTGGACACTATATGACATTGAACCTTCTGTCATAAGAGACAGTGTTACAAAAGAAAAACAAAAGTTTATTAACAAGTATTCCCCATGTGTACATGGGAGAGGATGGTGAAAATATGTGTAACTCTCTGAAGTGGTTCAGAATTCCAGCTCAAACATCATCTTAAATGGGGAGGGGGAGGGAGGATGTAGGCTTCTTAGGGGAGAGTAAACCCTGTTTAGGAAAGATTAAAGGGTCCTTAGAAGAATCCTTGTCAGGTTTGATAGATTGTGACAAAGTTTGTTCATACGCAGTGTGGACTTCCGGTCTCTTCTCCTTTCCCCTAGATGATGACAATTTGATTCTTTTTGGAGGCTGCGTTTTTAGGCACATAGGGGAGCCCACAGAAAGCCTGTCACTTTGGTTTTCTGTTTTTCAAGTGTCTGTAGCTCGAGATAATCAATGTACCACAGTGGCACATTTGTCACATTAAACTCCTGTGTTAGAGCGGCCATATTCCACTACCTTACAAGAAAAAGGAGGGTGAATGTGAGTATTACAGAAAATAGGTAGACATTACACACTAGAAAAAAAACTTAATGAGTGAAAATTGAAGAAACTGAAATAAATAAAGTAAATAATAAGAAGAATATATAGGAAATTCAGTATACATCAAATGTCAATGTTTGAATTATCAATTGTAATGATTCTTATAAAAAGTAGAAATTATCACATCTTCCCTCTGAAAAGCATTCTCTGAGTAGATTCAATAAGAAAAGGCTGCCACTATGACATTAACAAGAAAAGTTAAGCAAATTAACAAATTCATGTTAAAAAATAAGAATAACAGAGAAAGAACAACAACAGAAAAGAATAGGCAACCTTGTGGTAACAAATTTATCCCCAGCTTTCAAAGGTTCAACATAAGAAGTCATCTCATACTTACAAGATATTTCTTAGCGTCTGATCAATCCTCCTTCTTATTCTTTGATTCCAGCTGAAAGAAAAGCAAAGGGCTGGCAGAGCTCTTCCGGGAGGCTTCTGGGGACTCTGCCAGAAGGCAGTGCACTTCACTGGCGATCTTAACTGCAGGGTCACACCCAACTGCACAAAAGAAAATACACCGTGAAGAAGATTTTGTAATCCAAATCACCTCCCCTACTTCATGGAGAGTTTTTAAGGTTCTCATGCTTGAATAAAAACCTCTCTGTGCTAGACACTTCAGAATCACACCCTATTTCGTTTTACTGACAGGAGGTACAGATTTCAGATTAGTGTCATAAATCTGGGTCAGCGAGGAGCACTCAAAGACATGGGGTGAGACGAGGTCATGAAATGACTCCGGGGCCATGGGAGGGACTCCGGTTCTACTTTAAATGGAAAGAAGAGTCATGGCATAACTTTGGGAGATAAATTTTACAATGTCCTTTTGTGAAACAATTCCCCTGCTGTTGATTATAGAGTATTGATAGTCCAGAGAAGGCTACGAGGAGGAGGACCAGGGAGAAGGCTACGCAGTGGAGTGGATGAGTGATGCTGGTGGCTTGAACCGTAGAAGTAGCAGTGGCAGTAATGAGAATTGGTAGCGTCTGGTTTTATTTGGAGTTATAGCCAACCAGATGTTGCTGTAAGAGAAAGAGAGAATTCAAAGATGCCAGTCAAGGGAGATTACAGGTAACAAGAAACTAACAAACGAAAAAAAAATACAGGTGTTCTTCCAGTTTGTATGTTGGGAGGATTGTTAGATAAAATGCCAAGGGAGAAATGATGACAAAAATAAGGGAAAGGATATTTAGTAGGCTCTCTTAAAAATAGAATTAAGGCTTGTTTTTTAAAAAAAGGTCTAGTCTGTTAAATAACATTTATAACTGAACTTAATGATAACTAAATCTGTTATTTAGTCTTTAACTCACTCTGTTTTGTTGATTTGCAGTTCCGTAAAAATGCATTTGTCTCCTAGTCTTTAAAAAGACAAAAATCTTTACGTATAACTACAATCTTCGAATTTGTAAGAGAAACGATGGAAATAAATGTGTTTCTTCAAATGAATTCTATATTGAGAATAATAATGTAGATTTATCGGAGGAATTTATATGTAAATTTCCAAATTGCCTGATCAAATGCGGACTTGACTTTCAGCTCGCAAGCAGATCGCACTCTCACATCTTTCCAAGAGAGCATTTCCACTCAGTTCAGAAATCTGGTTTTGCAGGAGCTATGGACCAAATAAAAAAGTCCTCAGCTCTACTCTCTTCAAAACAGCATAGCATAAAGGGTTTTTTTTTTCAGCAGAACAATTAAGACGGTTAACATTCATGTTTGCTACGCACAAACTTTCCAGCATCAAGCACCGTACTTGTTTATTGGGCACAAAGGTTCTGAAGCATAGCCCTGGCCCTTAGGGAGAAGCTTGGCATGTACCTGTCCTAGACATAAACGAGAGGACAAGTGGTCACTGTATTCAATTTTAAGTTTGTTCAATTTGTTCAAAAGTCCAGCCTAGTACATAACAGCTAAACATATTTTCAAAGGAAAGTTTTACATGGACACAAACTTGTAAAGCTACAACTTTTAAATTATAATTGACAAACCTGTGTTCTCTGTGCACACTCAGATTTGATTATATTTTTATCCAACATACACCAACTGGGGGAAGAGAATAACTGATACAAGTTCAGCTTTGGAGAAGTCCAAGAAACATCCATTTTCCCTGAGTGTTAAATTATTCAAAGTATGTTTTATTCATTAAATTACCTGTACTCTGTTTAGATGAAGACATTTTCTCTACCTTGATACAAAGTTGGGCCAAGTCCACATATGCACAAATTACAGTTGTCACAAAATTACAGATAAAAATTATGCATTATGTCCTAGACCTGGGATACTGTTAGCATCTTTGATTCTGCTTTTGTAATGTGTGTAAGAAGTAATAAACATTTGAGGTTCAAAATATTCCCATTATTATAATACATAATGTGACACCAAAAATACCCTTTTTCAAATTCTGGATAAAATCAATAACTTTATGCATTATTTAATATATATCATAAGGATATGGAGATACTACCATTTGATTCACTTATGAATAAAATTAGATTTCGAGGTTTGAATATAATGGCACACAAGATCAAAAAGTGACAAGAGCACTGGCTTGTGTAGCTCAGTGGATTGAGCGCAGACTGAGAACCAAAGGGTCGCTAGTTGGATTCCCATTCTAGGGCACACTCCTGGGTTGCAGGCTAGATCTCCAGTGGGGGCCACGTGACAGGCAACCACACATTGATGTTTCTCTCCCTCTCTTTCTCCTTCCCTTCCCCTCTCTTCAAAGATAAGTAAGTAAAATATTTTTTAAACATTTTTTAAAGATTTTATTTATTTATTTTTAGAGAGGGAAGGGAGGGAGAAAGAGAGAGAGAGAGAAACATCAATGTGCAGTTGCTGGGGGCCGTGGCCTACAACCCAGGCATGTGCCTTGACTGGGAATCGAACCTGTGATGTTTTGGTTCACAGCCCATGCTCAATCCATTGAGCTACGTCAGCCAGGGCTAGTAAAATCTTTTTTTTCTTTTAAAGCGACAAGAGCACCAGAGAATCACCTTGAATAGGGAATATGGTGGAAAGCACATAGGAGTAATTTGGAATCAAGGTTACATTGTGTATTAAACATCATAGCAAACATAAAATTTCTCAAAGTATAGCCATTGCAAGAGAAACCTGTAGATAATTTTTGGAAGATGAATCAATACACGCTGAAAATAAAATATTCATAGGATGAGTGATATTATATTACATTATTTTATGTATATTTAATTGCCTTAAATAAATATGCTGGTTTACACCTCTTTTCTTGGTGTTAGTTTAATAACCCTCACTTTTATTTGCAAATTTGGCTTGGAATGAATGATAAAATATGCAATCACCTATATGTAACACACTATTTAGCACAAAATTAGGAGAAAATAAAGGGCAAACATTGGTTTTGACTTGTTCATTCTCCAATGAATCCAGTGAAGATTCTTAAGAATACCTATATTAAATAAGTTTCAGTAAACATAAATTTACATTGCCAGTAAAGAGGTAAAGTAGATATTTGAAAATTTTTCTTGGTGCTGTTTAGAGTGTAAATCATTTTTATGTGCACTTCTCCTGTAGTCCCCACTGTGACCTCCAGGGCAGACCTTATTATTAATACTGTGGAGGGATGGGCTGATGCCTCGAGTCTCATGTGCTCTCTGGGGCAGCACAATCTATAGTCTGGGGCCTCTGGGGCCTTTGGTGCTGCATTCCGCAAGGTTTCTGTGAACCACACTTCAGAAAACAATTAAACACATGAGCACTTCTTTATTTTCAAAATGAGAAAAAATGAAAGGGAAAGATGTTGCCCAAAGTAATAAGAACAACTGACGTGAAGGATGTCTATGGGATCCAGGACTTAGTCGTGTGCATATTGAATCTATTTAAAAATTAGAGCTTCTCCCACCCTGGCTGATGTGGCTCAGTGAATTTAGCACCAGCCAGAGAACCAAAGGGTCCAAGTTCAATTCCCAGTCAGGGTACATGCGGGATTATGGGCCAGGTCCCCAGTTGGGGGTGTGTGAGAGGTAACCACACATTGATGTTTCTCTCCTTCTCTTTCTCCCTCCCTTCCCCTCTGTGTAAAATAAATAAATAAAATCGTTAAAATGTTTTTTTTTTTTAAATTAGAGCTTCTCCTAATTGCATCAAAAAGGGAAGTAAGTGGTTTGTCCTGAAATAAAGGTGTAAATAGGCAAATGTGGGCTCTGGATTTTGTTGTAGATTTTGAAGAGCAAAGTTTACTAACACGGCACAATGAAAATTACTAAGAAGAGCAGTGCAAGCACAAACAGAGAAGAGACTAATAACATGAAGACTTGGAAAGGGAAAATACTATATATATAATAAGCGATATAATATAGATTATGGACACAATTACAATTATGAAGATTATTACAATGACCTTTGGTGAGTTGTTATCTTGAAAGATGGGATGCTGTGTTATTGATGGACAGCAATAAAACAAAAGTCTGCATAGGAACATATGTCTTCCATCATCTTTTTTTTAAATCTCAGGAACTACAAGACCATAGTGGATTATATAAGATTCTATTTTTCAGATAGAAATGACAAGTATGTACTTGAATAATGCCCAAATGTGAAAATGACATGACAGGGGAAAGTAAAAAAAATAAGTAAGCCATCCTTGTTCTTTACTCTGATTTTTGGCAAACACTACCTCTCTAAAACTACAGTGTTTTACTTTATCTGCCTATGATTTATTTTTGCTTAATCACGTTATCTTCCCCCAGCTCCAAACCCCCATGCCGTCTGATAGCTGTCAGTCTGTATCTAAAATTCTATTTCTATTTTGTTTGCTAGTTGATTTTGTTCACTAGATTCCAAATATAAGTGAAATCATACAGCACTACCTTTCTGTGACTGGCTTATTTCACTTAGCATAAGAGTCTCCAACATTTTTAAGCTGATTCTTTCTACTATTCCTCATATCACAGCTGATGCCGATTCTACTCACTTTGTTCTCCCCACACTCACGCCTTCATCCCATTTCATATGGGTTGTGTCGATTACTAATTAGTCGCCCAAACGTCACAAACCCCTCAGTTTCTTATCTCTCTCACAGCTGCAGCATTTCACTTACCTTGGACAGAAATTATGGGCTCATCTTTGACTCTTATTTCTCACGTGCCACATCTCATCCATCACTATTTCTTGTTTGCTTTGATTTCAAAATACACACAGATAAAGGCCAATTCTCCCTATCTCTATGGAAACCACCCACGAAGCCACCACCATTTCTCAACTAGATTTCTGAAGTTGCATTCCACTGCCATCTCTGCTTCTGCCCTCACCCTTGTAGGTTTGTTCCTAACACGAGACATAGTTTCTCTGAGGATGTCTAAGTCAGATCATGATATTCTTCTAGTGTAAACCTACTTGTGACTCCATTGCTTCACTTACCCCTCTCTGTGAAAGTTATTGTAATAAATTAGTTTAATATCCTATCTGAACTAGCATTTTTATACCTGATCTCTTAGAATCTTCCTCTTCTCCTTTATGCCCTGGTTATTCTCCCCTCCTGACTGCAGCTTGACAATTTGTACTTCTTTGTGCCCGCTTTTCTAATTTGGGGGCTGCAAGCCTGGGATGGTTGCATAGCCCACATCCCTATGTCTGCCAAGCGTCACATTCTCCATGAAACCATCAGTAGTTCTGTGGTAGAAACCCACTTTCACAATTATCTTGGAACACTCCTCTTACAATTCTGTTTTTTTTTCTTGAATAGCACTTATTACCACCAAGTATAGTATATGTATAGTATATGTAGTATTAGTATATATATATATATATATATATATACACTATATATCATATACTTGATGATCTTCTCTTTTAACTAAATTGCTAATTTCATTGTAGAGATTTTTTGATTAATTTGCTTCTATAAACACATTTTCACAAACATACAAAAATACAAAACAAATACAATGTAGTTAGTGAAAGTAGAATAAAGCAACTCTAAGCTCTATATCTGCTAATGTTAAATGAAAAAAATATACCAGCAAGTAGGAAAATTTAAGGAAATTTTTCCCATGTCTAGTATTTGGATAAAAGTTATATTTATGGGAACAATATTTAATTTTGAAAGATCTCTGGTTACAAGCCAGATGAATAATAATAGGGAGAGTTGCATGGACTCTGGATGAATGGAATGAAAGAACTTTTATTGTGCTTTCAGTTTACATTTTATTTGTTTGTATCAGGTACATATGTTATATACCCACAAATAAATATATTGCTCTGAATAACAAAACTAGTAAAACTCTGCTGCACATAGCCAAAACACAGATCAATCTGTAAACCTGTCTACCAACACACAGTTATTATTTATTATATTTAAAAGTTGAGGTAGTCAATACAAAGACATCATAAAGATATAAATTATATTTTGTATCAATAGTACATACAGTTCAGTTGGAGAGACAAGATGTATTTTTTGAAAATGGAAATGAGTCATAAATTCAGAATTTTCATATGGAAACACCCCCTATGAATAGTTTAAAATAGATATATCTAGGTTATATGGGATATGAAATTCTACTTTAGTATTCAAAATATTCACAATCTAAATAGAAAGTGAGAATATCCTGCCATAACCGTCTTCACGAGCACAGGGGTTCTGTATAATTGTTATCTGAGGTACATGTTGACCGAGCTACTTATGACAAAGTGTTAAAAGATGCATTCCTGACAATAGAGAAGCAAGGTTGGAGCGAACCACCTTGAATCCCTGGAGCCGAATACTTCATGGGAGTCGCACTTGTGCCAGTCATGTGGAGAAGAGCATGTCAGGACAGGATACCCTGCTTGGCAAAGCTCCTTGAATGTGTAAACTATTCCAAAATAGATGAAGAAAACTTTGTGTTTTTTGTTTTTTTTTACATTGCAAACTGAGACAAGATAAGTCAGACTTAGTAAAGCCATCCATTACTCTTCTCAAGAGATTCCACACCAGCCTTGCTGGTGTTAGCCAGAACTTTGGCTGCTGCTCTAAAAACCAGTCCAGTGTAGGTGAGCAGCTCTATACCAGGCCACGTGGGATAGGAAGGGGGGCAGGCATACTCATTTATCCGTGGTCTTCTCTTCTATTCTGCTCTGTGGCCAACTCCAAAATTCTTATTAAAAATAAGCTGAGTACAATCTGAGCACTAAATATAAGACAAGTATACTTCGAAGTCAGGGAGTGTGATGCCTCTGGCTTTGTTTTTTCCCTCAGGGTTGCATTGGTTATTCAGGGTCTTTTTGTGGTTCCATACATACTAGATGACTTTTTTGTTTTATTTCTTTAAAAAAGGCCATAGGGATTTTTTATGGGGACTGCATTAAATCTGTATATTGCTTTGGGTAATATGGCTATTTTACCTATGCTGATTCTTCCAATCTGTAAACACAAAATATCTTTCCCTTTCTTTGTGTCTTCTTCAATTTCTCTTAACAAAACCTTGTAGATTCTAGTGTATAGGTTCTTTACATACTTTATTGCATTCATTTCTAGGTATTTTATTCTGTTTGTTTTCATTGCAAAGAGAATGAACAGGACTATGTCAAGCTAAAAATCTTCTGCACAACAAAGGAACTATCAACAGAACAAAAATTCAACCAACCAAATGTGAGAAGATATTTGTGAGCAACAACTCTGACAAGGGGTTAGTATACAAAATATACAAAGAACTCATACAAGTCAACACCAAACAAATCAAAGACCCAATTAAAAAGTGGGCAGAGGATTTAAACAGACACTTCTCCCAAAGAGACATGCAAATGGCCAACAGATATATGAAAAGGTGCTTGCCCTGGCTGGCGTAGCTCAGTGGATTGAGCATGCGCTGTGAACCAAAGCATCGCAGGTTCGATTCCCAGTCAGGGCACATGCCTGTGTTGCAGGCCACAGCCCCCAGCAACTGCACATTGATGTTTCTCTCTCTCTCTCTTTCTCCCTCCCTTCCCTCTCTAAAAATAAATAAATAAAATCTTTAAAAAAATGAAAAAAGAAAAGGTGCTCAACTTCAATGGCTACTAGGAACATGAACATCAAACTTACAATAAGATACCAGCTCATGACTGTTAGAATGGCTGTTTTCAACAAGACAAATAATAGCAAGTGCTGACGCACATCCCATGAATCTTGGGCCCAAACCTGAGTACGGCTGGCAAGCTCACTTCCTTGCTCACCCACAAGGAGAACTTGGCAGCCGAAGTCAAGGAAGTAAAATCTGTGGTCAAGTTCCAGATGAGGAAGGCACTGTGTCTGCCAGTGGGTGTTGGCCCTGTGAGGATGACAGATGATAAGCTTATGTACAACACCTACATAGCTGTCAATTTCCTGGTGTTCTCACTCACAAAGAACTGCCAGAACATCTGGGTTTTATACAACAAGAGCACCACAGGCAAGCCCCAGAGCCCATACTAAAGCACAGCTTAATAAACCATACCATTGCTAAAATAAATACATACATACATACATACATACATACATACATACATGCATACATAAATAGCAAAAACTTCCAATTCTGCACTCCTGACACCTGGGTAGAGTTGGAAAGATTGTGTATAACTTACAAATTGCTGAAAACAGGCCCTGTCCAAGTCTTCTTCGTAGATGTTGGCATAGTTGACAAATAGGACACATTTTGTAGTTCTTTGTGCTAGTACCATTCCTATAATGGTTTTGAGCATAAAGCCCCCAACCAGTGGTAGAAATGATGAGTGCAATTATAGACTCACTATAGACACTTATCTTTAAATAAGGATGCTCTCTATTTGAGAGTGCAGGTGATATAAAGATAAATATAGAGAGAGCTAGAGCCTCAGAGTAAATTATATGTATATCATATCTCTATATATTTAGTCACCACTGTCACTATCTTGGTGGGCCAGTGACCTCATCATAGAGCTAAAGTCATTATTAGTGGTGATCCATAAATCTATGTGAAGATGTATTTCAGTTTGTCTGAGGAGGGCATATCCAAAAGCCAGATGAGCCCAACATGAGAAATATCCAGTGCTACATGCAATCGGATATTGAAATAATGGTAAATTGCTAGGTCATTCTATTGTACTAGAATTCCAAATTGGGAGTAGGTTTTCTCATTGAATGATGCGTTCCTGTCAGATGACAAGTATCATAGGCAAGATGATTTGGTGCCAGCAGTTTAGATAGTAGGTGAGTTATACTTGTTATGTGACTTAGGAGAGTGTTGCTACCTCTTCATGAAATTGAAGGTCTTAGGAACCTGGACTGGCCCCGTGTAGGATGTGCCATTTTCATTTCACAATAGAGGACATTATTAAAGCATTAAGGATCTGAATTTCCACTCCATTCAAGGCCCAACCATCATTAATCACTGCCGTGTGAGCCATTTCCTCAGTGGGAGTCACCAGCATAATGTCTTCGATGCAAAGGAACATTTCAGCACCTACCAACAGCTCATATTGTGTTAAAGCATATCTGACCCACTGATGAAATATTGTAGAATAATTCAAACAGCTTTGTGAAGAGTGCTCAGATATATTGCAGGCCTTGCCACATGGAAGCCATTGATCCTGATCTTTTTTTGGAAGAACACACACAAAAAAATGTTGGCAATTCTAAAGCCTCGTACCAGGCCCCACAATGGCAGCCTCTTGTTCGGTCCCGGCGATGACATCAGCCCTTGGCTGCACAGCAGCGGCTGTCTTCCTGTGCCAACTTTGCTGTTCCACAGAAGGGGTCTGAGTATCAGAGACGCTCATGGTTAGCAGGAAAGTTTCGCACAGGATCCCTGACTTTATTAAATCTTTTGTGAGAAGACCAAGCACATTTTCTTCTCTTCTGTGAAGTGCATAACCTTGATAAGCTTTGTAAGTATAGCAGGTTCTCAGCCATGTACTGCAAACATAGTTGTGAAACCTGTCGGCAGGAGTTAACAGAGTGTGTCCAGCTGGCAGGTCAGCATGCTTGCACCCCAAAATGTTTATATCAAATATACTGCTTATCAAATGGTCACCAGTCACAATCCATTCAAAGAATCCAGAACCCCCCACATAATTGTAGCCACTCTCTCTTGGCCCAAAATGATGCCATTTCATAATGCTGAAAGGGGAATTAGTTTATCAAGTACTACCCAGCGCTGGGAATAATTGATACCTGAGCTTCCATACTAGAAATCCCAGAATTGCCTGACAAACCCCCAACCCCAGTTTTTGGTTATCTGTTTGGTTGCTTTTTTCTGGTGTACATAACTTGGAGGGTATTGTTGGCAGTCTGGTTCGGAGTAACAGGGAAACGCACTTGCTCCCTAATCTTCACTTTACTTGAGTGGACTCACTGCCTTAAGAAAAAGTCCTATGTCCAGAACAAAGGCATAGTGGGGTCCATTCAGCTCTTCCTTCAGAAGGGATATCCCGGGTAGCTGTTCGAGGGTGCCCACTGCACTGTTAGCAATCATAAAGGTTTCTCTTTCCCTTTATAGAATTTAGAACTTTTCCAAAGTGATAAGAAGAACACAGAAGATGAAGATTTAAGCAAACATACCACCCTTGGTGGCCCTTTGTATTTGCTTTCTGTTGCTGCCATAAGAAATCGCTACCATCTTAGTGGCTTAAAACAACATTCGTTCCTCTTCTCACCATGTTTGTAAGTCAGAAGTCTGGGCACAGGGTCATTCGCCTACTTCCTCTGCTTCGGGTGTTACACCTTCTAATTAAAGTGGCAAGAGGGCTGAAGATTCCTTTTTATGGATTCTAGAAAAGAATCCACTTCCAAGATTTCAGGTTATGGGGTGGACTTAGTTCACATGTTTTTGCTGGCTGTCAGCCTGCCCCTGGCTTTCCTGATAGCTGTGTTGACACCATGTCATGGTAGATCCACTCACGATGCTAGGGCTGTCTTGGTAGCCACACAGCTTCTTCTGCATCTAAGCCTGGGTGTTCCCAATTACCCAAATGACCTGTCACAGCCCAAGGCAGTGAGCTGGCCTAGAGAAGCCCAATTTAAAATCTTTTCCAGCTCTATAAAACTGTAATACTGAGACTGTATCATGGAATTCCCTCTGGTGATGCATTCTCATGCAAGGCGCGTGTGCAGACAATTAAACTATTTCTTTTTACTTCTAAATCCACCCTTTTACATCAATGCTCCTTTATGATCCTCAGCTGGAACCCTGCAGACAGGTTTTTTGTTTGTTTTTGGTTTGTTGGGTGGCTCTGTATCAGGGTCTGAAGTAACAGCAATAGGTGGTGATGAGAAGAGAGGATGAAGTGAAAAGAAGGCCCACCTCTCTTTTTGTTTTGTGTTTCCATCGGTGTTGCCATAGCAACCTTCCACCTTCTAAGTGGTAATTGGTTCTAAGCTCCAGGTAACTGCAGCCCTACTAGCCCTACCAGAACCATCCTCATCACATCCCTGTAGAGGCACGAGCACCACCTAGCTTCCTCTTGCCTAAGGTCTGGCTCCCAGATGCAGGATCACAAGGCCCTTCTTCCCTAGTTCCAGATCTGGGGATGCTCAGGTGCTTCCTATGTTTCCCCAGGCCTCAGGATTCCAGAAACAACTCCAGGACCCTCTTTTCTTTCAGGCGTCTGACGTGTTTAACCAATTACCGATCCAAGTACAATATGCTATTAAATTAGCTTTGTTTAATAATCAGTGCGGTTTCTGTTTTTCTGAGTTAACTTCCTTAACTTGCCATCGAAGGGTAGGACGGTGCTCTTTCTGGCTGGAAGTCCCGCTGCCTTCCACAGGCAGGAGAGTACGTATGGTACAAAGAGAGAGAGCTGGACACACCTCAAGGTTTGTCTGTCTTTGATCACGGCAAAGCACTGCTCCCTAAAGACATTGAATTTGAATGTGAGAGGCGGGAATGGGTCGGGAAGGGGAGAGTAGTGGGGGAAAACAGGGACAACTGTAATTGCACAACACTTTTTTAAAAAAGACAATTAATTTGTGTTTTCATGAGTATTATGATATCTTCAAAATCAAGTGTGCCACAGATTCATGTCATATCACAGAATAACACAAAAATGTGTTTCAATTTATGAAACAGTTTTGGAGGTATTGCTATATCTTTTTCATTGTAAATACAAATTGCCAAATGACAAATTTATACTTAATTGAAATGCCATCTCCATCTACATTATTTACTTTATTTAAGTGTTTAGAGATGCATCTGTTTGCTAATAAACAGTTTCACACTTTAAACATATTTGGGTACAAAATTAATGGGGTCTAACCTTTGAACAGAAAAACAGAGCCAGTGGGTTTTTTTTTCAGTAATGTACAAATTTACATGCAAAAGTTTTACTTATTGTGAGATACTTACCTTTCCAAATCTTTTCTCTTTCACTAAGTAAATGGTTTGCTATTATATAAAGTAACTTATCTGTTCAAATGTCACTTACTGACATTGTCTAAAATAATCACACAAGTAGTTTTGAATAAAAGCACTCCCAAGTGCAATTATTCACTGGGAACAGCATTTTATTTTAAGGCACTGTATGGAATGCGAGCGTGGTCTTTCAGCTATTAATGCCGTGAGGTAAATTACAAGCGATAAAGTCTAATTATGTCATATTTATGCAAAATAAGGTAATTGAACTCGCATACAAAGATCTTCACATTATGAGAAATATCAAAGTCATTTAGAGCAATCTGAATTTCTCTTTATTTCATGAGATGTTAGATATCAGAATGGAAATTTCAAACATTCTTTTAGCATGCAAGGCATACATATGAGTAATTATAGTGAGCCTGGGTGATGGCAACTTTGAATTTTTGACTTATAAGAAAATAAATACTATATGCATATGCACATACACATGGACATAAAATTCGTTTTCCTATTCAATTATATTTCCTGTCACACATTTGGTTACAAATCTCAAGAGATCCCAGTCCTCTGGCACTATAATGGACAAAGACAACTACAGATTCACTTCTCACTGGCTGAGAAAAGAAAGGCACACACCCAAGCAGAAACACATACAAACACACACCTGGGAATTCGTGCCCACTCCTGCATCAGGAGCCTCAGCCAGCGTGGTGCACACATTCTCCCTGCTGTAAGACCACGGATCCTATTTACTCTTTGGTTTGCGTGTTCATTCTGTCTTTGCTGATCTTCCCAAATGGGCGAGTTTCTGTGGTTTTCTCACTAATAAGGACAGACAGCCAATCATCATGGTCTAAGGAGAATCCCATCCATATAAATCTGTAACACGAATCTATTCTTTTGGTTTAAAATCAGATACTGCTTACTCCCGCCCCCTCCAAAACTATGTGCTGATCTTTACATGAACTTAGCGAAAGTTCATAAAGTTCATTAATTAAAGGGATTTAAGTCCTTTTAGAGTAAAGGAGAAATGGCAAGAAAAATACAATTACATGTTCAGAGTGCCCGAATAATTTCTTACTTGCCCTTTGTTAGCATCCAGTCAGGAAAGATAAAAACAACTATGCTTTCTTTTGTCCCAAGTATATTTTCACTGGTTGAGTGTATCTTAAACATTTTTTTCTAAATTTAAATAAGAACATAAAGTCACCAATTTTAAGAGTTAGTTATTTAATTCTCCTTGTCAGGCATATCCAGAGTTATTTGAAATCGATTTTTGAATTTTGATGAAGTTACCTTCCCTGACATACTCTGAAAACTGAGTATGCATTGTCTTTATTCCAGGAGGAAAAAAATCATTAGGATTTTGATCTTTCAAATTTACTTAGGTACATGATTCCAGCAAAGCCTCAACCAAGTCTGGACAATATTAAGGCTCTTAGTCACAGTTGAAGTCATGGTCACCATGCCACAGCACTTTAGGAAATCCAAGTTCAATCTTCAAACCACAGTTGGAACCTGTTATTTTACCTCTGATTTTTTAGTTCCCAAACCTGGTATCTGCAGCTTCAGATTCAAACTCTTAGAATGCTGTTCCTCGGCTTGGTGATTTATATCTCTGGGAGTGTCTGTCAGCTCTCATTTTCTCAGTCCCAAACACTATCCCACTCTCCAATATCAGCCCTGGCCAAGGAATCCAGTCTACAAATTGCTGGGGAAATAAAATTAAAGCCAAAATCTTCTTCCAACCCAGAAAACCTCTCTACCAAGTTGGAAAAGAAAGAAAGTGGCTTCATTATTAAATAAGCATTAAACCAGCATATGATGTACATCACAGGTAGTCCAGGAACAGACTGCGAAGACCTCAAGAATCTCCTTCATTTATACTGCTGAGCAGCTATGACCCCCTGCATGCATGTTCTCCATATAAATAATAATCAGTCCTCAAGGCAGAGGACTTGACGACATCAGTGTTCAGACACAGTTACCCTAACATTACTTGATGATAAGGGTGAGGAAGGACATAATATTCTCATCTTTATGACAGTAGGTAGTTTTGCAGTTTGGAACAAAGTGTCCACTGAAGTTAGGCTCCTTACCTTCCCACAGAAACTGGGAGATAGGAATGGTGCTCTGTCCACCTAAATGACCACATTTCTTTTTTAAAATAAATTTTATTATGTACTTTTCCCATTACCATTTAGTCCTCTTATATCACCCCCTTGCAATCCCCATACAGCTATCCATGTCCATGAGTCCTTTTTCCTTTGTACCCAGCCCCCACCCCCAAGTCCCTTGCCCTCCACTAGCTGTCAGCCTTCTCTCTATGCACTAGTCTGTCTCTGTCTCTGTTTTTCCTGGCAGTTCAGTTTGTTCATTAGATTCCACATAGGAGTGAAATCACATGGTATTTGTCTTTCTCTGATTGGCTTTTTTCACTTAGCATAAGGCTCTCTGGGTCCATCCATGCTGTCTCGAAGGGTAAAATTTTCTTCTGTTTTACAGACAAGTAGTATTCCATTGTGTGAATGTCCCATGGAAGAGATGACTCATAGGTCCTTCACAGAGACATTCCTGGGTCTTAAAACTGATGAAAAGCTTATATAGCTTTAAAAAACATTACAAATGTTTCACAGAGAAAGGTATATTTGCAAGTGATCTAAATAAAATTAAAAAAGGGAGGTGGGGCTATGGTGGATGGTGGGGGGTCTCTTCCTTTATCTCCAAATGGGAGAACTGTATTTTTCTGTTTTTATTTTCCCTTACAGTTATCAACATTGAGGCCATGGATGACTTCCTCAAGAGCAAAGGCTGAATGACAGGCACCTCAGAGATTTTCTGGTTTGTGAATATTCAGGAAAAAGACTGTGTTTCCAATTATCAGCTAATAACTCTCTAATGGGAAAGTGCTCAAAGGGATGGAAATGTTCTTCTGGACCCTCCAGAATACATGTAAAGTTCCACTGTAATCATCTAACTTGGAGGGTGAAAAAGAAGGGTGATGCAAACTTAGAGAATTTCCCTGTAGAAATTTAATAATTTGCTCAGCTTGCTAAAGGAAAATGAAAACCATACTATCTTATGGTAAGGATCAGAGAGGCAGAACATTTTATTTTCGAGTGAGTTGTGTATACTTTGCTTATATTGGTTGGAATGATCCAGCCAGGGAAATACAGATTTCTGTATTACTAAATTTTAATTGTCTAAGAAATAGAGATTCTTGATCCAGGAATAGTTTTTGATTTCTCATTTCTCTGGCTAGACTTAGGGCTAATTGGACCAGTGAAAAAGAAGCCCTTAATTTATATCAAAAGGTTATAGGGCTCTTTAATAATGAGATGGGTGTTTATGGAAAGAAATGCTGGGAATAGTATAATGCATTTGATGCTTCCCTAGTTAATAAAAAGTGAATAAATGAAGGTCAACAACAGTCAAAATAACTTTGTGTCTAATCTGCTCTCCCTAAGACTTTCTTCTCTTGCACACGGGACATTTCTCCTGTACTTCTTTTATTCCAAGTTCATTTCCATCTTAGGGTCCATACAGTTTATTTTCACAGCAAGTAATGGTCCCACTCACATCATTTAGCCCTTTGCTCAAAGATTAGCTCCTCACCAAGGCTACCATTGTTGACTAAGTAGCCTTTCCACCATGCATAAAACAGTACTTTCACTGTATTTTCCTCCACAGCACTTATTTTGACCTGAACCCTCATTCTAAATTTATTTTGTATTTCTAGTTAAATAATAAGGTGAGTAATAGCACAAACTTTGCATATCTTGTTCACAATGTATCTGAGAAGTATTTCCAAGAACAGAACTAGGGAAATAGAAAGTGTTCAAAACAACTTGAAAGGATAGGTAGAAAATATGAATCCTGAGAATTTGGAGTAGAATTTGTAGAAGGGGCCAAAGTAGTGATTTTAGTATTTTCACCATGCCCAGTTGTAAAAACTGATCCTTTAAAAACATCTTTCAATACCTGTTGTTCTAGAATGCTTAATATATCAATAACTGAATCATGCAGGTGAGATAAGAGAATGGAAATAAGCTCTCACAAGCTATTCTGCCACATCCATTCTGCTCTGTTTTTGCATTTGGAAGGTAGGATTATGATATTAATACTGTGGCACATGTGATCACATATGAGAGTTGTCAGTTAATTAGTATGAATTATCTGTATTAGTTTTTAAATTGCAAATGTTACTACTTAATGGTGGATATTCCTATCTTTTTGTTGCAAATATTTAGAAGAAGTATATAGTCTTTCCTTCAACATTTAGCATAGTGTGAGGCAAGTAAGTATTCAGTAAGTACTTTTGACCAACATGAATGAATCAATGAATGAATGGACTTTTTTTTTTTTTGCTGTGGTAAATTAGAGTTTACACAAGACCAAAACAAATATCGGCATGATGCAAACAGGTTTTAGACCATGGATTTAAAAAATCTAAATGGACTAGCAAGTAAATGGTGAATGGTTTGTTGACATTTTTATTTTTTATTTACAGGAACACATGCATTAGGTCAATGTGTGAGTCAATCAGTAAAGAAGTATTTAGAAAAAAATTCTAAGTATCAAATTCTCCCTTGTGTACTGGACATACAGCAGTAATCATGGGAAAGTAAGATATATAGACTGGACACAGAGATGTCCCTGTTTCCAAGCTCCATTTATAATGATTTTTCTAGCTTCCTGATATTTGATCAGGGACACACACATGCTTTAGACCCAGCAACTGTTGTTTAATCCATTGCATTTCACTCTATTTTAAATTCGTTTGTAGCTTTTAACAAAAATAGAAAACTAGGCAATCTTTTATATTTTCTGAATTACATGTATCTATCAATCTTTTTATCCATATGTCCCCAAATTTTGATTGATAAGAAGCCATAGAGAAACACTGGAGTATATGAAAACAGATATAAAAGGCAAAGTGTAACAAAATTCTTTTATCTACAATTAGACATTTAAATTTCTAATGGTGTTTCTTAGTAAAGATTTCAGAAGAAACAGAATACATGGTTCTAATTAATATCTTAATATGTTCTTGGAATAATTTAAGATAAAGAATATTATTTTTTGAAATGGCAGTTTTAGGTTATGACAACAATAAAAGGCTATCTCAGGAACAATCTGATGGCCTTTGCAAATCCTGTGCAGAGTGAATCATTGCTATAGGGAGCATAGTCTCATGGAACAATTGATTAGAGAAACTGCATTAATTAAAAAGCTGTGGAAGTTTTTAGTATGCAACATACTATCTTTTTCATGTGTTCTGTCACTTCTTAGATATCTTTTATAAAAAGATAGAGCTATTTGAAATTAAAACATGAAATTTCTCTTTGGGCACCAATACTATGATGACATTGATGTGGTACACTGTCTGCAGCCAGGATAGATCCCAGCCTCAGCAAAACAATTATATATATGACACATATACATACACACACACACATATACATCTATCCTTTTGTGTGTGTGTGTATATATTTATATCCTTTCCTGTGTATATATATATATCCTTTTGTATACATATGGATCCTTTTGTATATATTTCACCATTAATTTGAATATCTGATAAGGTGAGGCACAGACACAAAACATATCAAATTTAGGCCTAACACTTTACCCTTCTTATGTTGACTCATTTTATAAAGATACTTAGACATTAAATTTCAGTATGAGATTTTGGCATTTACGTTTTTTTGCAATCATGGTTTTCAGTAAAATCATTAGTAACACAAGCTAAATAATACTTAATACATGATCAACACTCACTATTTATTGGTCACTGTGCTAAGTCCTTTATATACATTATCTCAGTCCTGGAAATAAGTCCAGAGCAACTTTATTTATTTATTTACTTATTTATTATTTATTTATTTATTTTTACACTCAGAAACAGAGGCCTAGAAAGTTAAAAGTACTTTCAGGGTATCTGCCATTCAGTGGTTTACTTCACTGACAGATTTAGCATTAAAGCATTCTATGTGCCCCAAATGTCAGCTTTGCGTTTGTCATTTTGTTAGCTCCTTCAAACAATTAAAAATTAACGTATGTGCGATCGACAATAACACGATTGCATCACTGTGTTGGACACTAGGGAAATAAATATTAATCAGAATGAATTACTATCTTTAATGAATTCTCAGACTGAGGCAGACACACTTGTATGCAAGTTATTATATTACACTGCAGTGATCAGAGGGCCTTAAAATGCCACATAAGCAACAAATGAGCACTGTGCCACTCTGTCGGGCACAGCAGGCTTTGACAGACAGCCTAGGCAGGGGAAAGAGTGCGCCTACAACCACAGGAACCTGAGCGGACATAGTGAAGGGGACACTGATAGTGTCTTGCTAGATCCACTTGGTCAAGGTATCCATCCCTACTGGCTGCAAATGTTGACAAATGTTAGCAAATGTTCTTTTCTCTAGTGAATTGTCCTTGTGCCTTGCCAATGCTTCTGCTGGAAGCTATGCTCACCCAGACTGCTGTAGGCGGAACTCCTCGGCCTGTGGCTTAGTGACACATTGGGTATACATTGTTTCCCCTTTGCTATCAAGGAGGAAGCAAGTCGGTGTGCTCCACAACTTTCAGGTGGTATAAGCTATTCAGTCCCTAGTCAAGAAATCATTGTTGCTTAGCTTTCTCCACCTACCATATCCTGGTTCATTCACTCCCCTTCTTCTGAGACTGTCCCTCCAAATCATTTGAACAAGAGTTTTCATTTCAGGCTCTGCTTCTAGATAACCAAACCAAAGACATATGGTTGCCTACCTGACCAGTACATAGAGATTGGAGTTTAGGGTTCATTCAGGGTAAAGTAGCAGAAAAAGAAGATGTGAAATAGTTGAATGGAGGCCAAGTAACAATTACAAACTCACTTGTTCATAGGATGTGTGTGTTTCTTAAAAGTAAGAATCTTATCTTCTTCAACTTTTATCTCTTCCTATTATATCCTTTCAGGTTAGATTGGTCCCACATGGCCCCATATACCACATCTGAAGCTATGTACTTTACATAGTAGAGATTATAAGATTTTTTGAACAAATGAACACAAGTGTGGGATTCTAAATATGACAATATTCCTGTCAAATTTTATTTAGCAGCCCCTGTGTTTGATGAAATATTTTATGTAAACATTTTAATCGATTTTCCCTGATATATTCAAACATATTCAAGGATGTGCCATAACAAACAATTACGTTATTTGGACATGCTATCATTTGACTGGAATGTGGCAAGTATTATAGTGCCTTTGTCACAAAATCCAACTTAAAGTAATTGAAGCAAAAAGGGGAGGTATCATATATATATGTAAATGTAAGAACTGCACCCTTCTCTGTTCAGTTCTAATTCAGTATCAAACACGTCATCAGAAATGAAGTCCTGTCTATCTCATGCTTCTGTTCGTGCTGGCTTGTCTCCAGCATCAAATAAATTTTTGCCCTATCTTAAATCTAAATCCTCCTAAGGATCAAGTTAGCAAAGCAAGAAAGCTTCTATTTTAATGTATCATCAGACAATTTTCATGATCTACTTTGCTTAAGAGTGAATAATGTTTATTTCTGAAATAACCATGGTGACCGGGAGATAGTTCTATACAGGTTTCCTAAGACTGCATCATCTGGTATTCAGCTAAAAACACAAAAGAAAAGAAAAGGGAAAAAAAGCACCATAGATGGGGAGAAGATTCGGTGGCTCACTTTTAGCTGGTGCCATGGACAGAGACCCTCTGTGTTCATTGAGACCATGAGAGCATAAAGACAAGAGACATACTCACCAAGAAATTAAGGATGATAGGTAGGACCAAACCAAAATATTCTGTCATAGAAATGATATTTATGCTGAATAATTTAATATTCAGTCAATGCATACAAAAAGCCTAGAAATAATGCTAAGTCACAGAGAAGTTAAATTAATAATTAAGAATAAAAGTATGCTTTATAATTTTATACATGAAAATGAAGTTATTTAACATGTTTAATAATGGAACACTTCCTAACATAACTTAGAGTGATAAAATAGCTCTAACACTGAAATCACATAAAGGTACAAAATGTCTTCTTTGGGTAAGTAGGTTTTAAATTAATTTATGAGATTATTATATATAACAGTGACATAGAAATATATGTTTTGTTATGCACCTTTTTATTACTAATCAAATAGTCACAGGAAAAAATATACAAAATAAAATACAATTTAATGGGTTTTTGTGAAATGAATACTATTCTAACCAACACCAGTTCAAGTAATAACACTTTGCCAACCACCCATGAAGGGTGTCCCTGTGTGCTGTCCCAATGTCAAGTCCTTCCCTTTCTATATCGGCAATCATCATCCTGTTCTTTTCAGTTATCCTTTGATACCTTTTTACGTCTTTCTCATAACATGTCTGTTGATAGCGGTTTGTCTGTGTACATTACCTTTGACAGTTTAGCTAAATATAAAATCCTCAACTTTATTATTTTCTCTGATTTCCTTAAATATTTCACTTGGTCTTCTGCTTTACATATTCATAAGCATTATACTGAAACATTTTTTGATATATTGAAAAAAGTTTGATCATCTAATTTCTTTTCACTTTCATATATATATATATTTATTTATTTAATTTTATTTTAATGATTGTTCAAGTACAGTTTTCTCCCCTTTACTCCCAATCAAGCCCACCCACCCCGCCCTCCCCAAGTTCTCTCCCATTACCACCCTCCCCCTAGTTTTTATCCATGTGTCTTTTAACTTTGTTCCTGTAAACCCTTCCCCTTTTCCCCTGAAATTCCCTCTTCTCTCTCTGGTCACTTTCTGCCTGTCCTCTAATGCAGTGTCTTTGACTATATTTTGCTTGTTTCTTTGTTTTGTTGTTTAGGTTCCTGTTAAAGGTGAGATCATATGGTATTTATCTTTCACTGCCTGGCTTATAGTTCATAGCAGCACAATTTACAATAGCTAAGTGCTGGAAGCAATCTAGATGCCCATCAGTAAATGAGTGGATCAAAAAACTATGGTACATTTACACAATGGAATTCTATGCAGCAGAAAGAAAGAAGGAGCTACTACCCTTTGCAACATCATGGATGGAAATGGAAAGCATTATGCTAAGCAAAATATTTTTTTTTCTTGAATTATAATGTTAGTATGTTTTTTTCTTCCTTGCATTGGTCTTTATTTTTAAGAACTTTAAACAATAACTTAAAGAATTTTAAAAAATCTAAATAGGCCCTAATGCTAAAAAATATTTCTCCAGAGTAATATTAGAATTGTTAGTGGTTAAAGCTGAACAAAAATTGATTGTACCATTGAATTATGTTTAATATACTTATATTAAATATTAATAAGGGCATTAAATTAAAAGTAATAAAAAGCAATATTTCAAAGGTTAAAAAAAGAGAACTTCTATTACCCATGCATCGGAACACTTTTAGATATACTATATGCTTGTTGCTTTTCTAGAACTCACTTATGTTTGCATTCATTTCTCTTTTTTTAGTAAAATTTTCAAAAATAATTATAGACTAATATAAAAGTTGTAAATGTAGTACAAAAAAGATCCTATACACCCTTCCTCCAATTTCCTCTAATGTTAATAACTTTTATAATTATATTACATTTGTCAAAAATTAACATAAGTATAATAATTGCATAATCAGTAGATATAGTAACTATAGGATATTCTTATTAAAAATGCTGTTATTTTGCTCCAGAATTCTGTATTTCATTTAGCCCTGTGTATTTTTTTAAGTAAAACTTTAATTTTAGAACAATTTTAGATTTACAGAAAAGTTGTAAGAGAGTGCAGAGCTCCTATATAACCCACACCCAATTTTCTTTATTTTAACAGCTTATATTAATATATTTGTCATAATTAATGAACATAATGTTGATGTACAAGGTGAATCAAAAGTAGGTTTACAGTTGTATGTGAAAGTTTATTCTTATATTATTATTTATTAATTACTGTATTATTTTCCATCTAAACAACTGTAAACCTACTTTTGCCCCACCCTGTAGTATTAGTATTAGGAAAGGCAGTCTCCTCCATGAATTCTTCAACCTCCACTCAGCCACAGAAGAATGGGCCTGGGGCTTGGGATCTTTCTTACCAAGAGTTAAAGAGCCTGCATGTCTTTGCTGGACTTAGGACCTTGTGTGAGAATCTCTTTTCTGTTTCAGGCAAGATGAGTCCTCCTTTGTTCTGCCTAAGCACGAATGCCAATGGGTGTCAGACAGGTCCCCAGCCTTTGCTTTTTCAGACAGGGATGCATTGGGGTCCTTCCATGGCATCAGGAAAGGGCTGCATGTAGGCCAGCTGTCCGTGCCACCAAGCAAGGCCTGCTAACATGGGGAAGCGAAGCCTTCTATTAAAACTGATCTTGGCCTATCTCTTCTGTACGTAAGGAAAGTGTTGTTCCATCCAGTGCTTTATGATGCTGTGTTTCTCTGGTGACTCTGACACCAAGGCATGATGGGCAGACAAGTTCGGACCTCATTTCCTGGTAGTTGGCATCACGATAATCTTTGCTATTCTCCATGTGGAGTCCTCCCTTGGGATCAAAGACTGATGCGTGGTGCCCTTCTTGACAATTATTAACTAAACTCTATATCGTTCAAATGTTTTAAAGTATTTTCAATGTCTTTTTTGTGTGTCAGGATTCCAGAATGTATCAAATTACATTTAGGTATCGCATCTTCTTAGGCTACTCTTAGCTGGGGCAGTTTCTAAGACTTCCTTTGTATTTGCTGACCTTGACAACCTGCGGAGCACTGGACAGGTATTTTGTGGAGTGAGTAGAGCTAAAATGAGATTATGGTACGTTGATGCTTTTCTCATGATTAAACTGGGGTTATGGGTTATTTGCATAGAAGACCAAAGAGGTAAAGTGCCTTTCTCATTGCATTATATCAATGGTACACATAATCAACATGACATTACTGTCAATGTTAATCTCGATTAGCTGACTGAATTCATTAGGCTTTTCCTCTCTACAGTCACTCTGCTTTCTCTCTTTTCATACAATACACTTCAGAAAGATGGCATTATGTTTAGTCAACCTTAATGAGTGGGATGCTAAAAGCCACCTGTCACACATTATTTGAAATTATTCTGCACAAGAGATTTGTGTTTCCTCCCATATTTGTTTATTTATTTAGTCAATTATTTAAATATTTCAGTATAGATTTGTAGATATTTACTTTACACTTGGATTATAGTGTAAAGTAAATTATCCATTACCACTCTACTTTGATAATAAAATTTTCCATTACCACTCTACCCATTACCACTCTACTTTGATAATAAAATTTTCCAGCTTTAGCCATTTACAGTTCTTTCACTGGTTTCTTTGTCCCTTTGATATTTTTTGGTGATTATTTTCTGTTACTAAAACATATTCTAGACTTACCCAGTTCATTCCCTGCCCCAGTCTTAGAATCAGCCATTTCTCTAGAAATCCTGGTTTGTTGCACTAGGAAATGACATTAGAAACAGAAATATGTTCACTGCATGTGCTTCTTGTTGCAGGGATGTCATTGCTTCTCCACTTCCTCTACTAGGAAATACGTGTGTGTATACTAACCTGTGTATGTGCACATACCTACAAACATTTTATGATATCCATGTGCATGTATACTAACACCGTTTGATACTGATATCTCCAGCACTAATCTATTACTGCTTCATCATTCAAGCTTATCTATAATCTCGCACTCCAACAATGACATACCTGACTGTAATTAGTATTATTTATCTCTCAAATATTTTAATTATGAGAATTTGCATTACTCACATATTTCATTTTATTGCAGGTGTGTGGATATGTTATTTATGGATTGAACAGTTTTATTTCCATGGCTTAATTTACCTTTGTCAGTTCTATGGCAGCTTGGTTTTTTTTTTTCTGTTTGTTTGTTTTTATATAGTAGCTATCTAATTAACATTTATTAGATTTGCTTTAAGTGACATAGTAGCTCATTTAAAAAATATATGGTGGGATAATTTTAAAAAATATGCTTAATTTAAAGTTGAAATATCAGGTAATGTTATTTGTGAATTTTCTACAAGTGAGCTAAATTTATATAATGCAAATAGATCATATTATATGCCTTGAAAAGATAAGTAGGGTTTTTTTGATAGTCATAACTTACTGAAGCTTAAAAACTTGAAATAAAATACAACTGTAATATCTCATTAACTATACAAATATGCCTTTAATAGTGTCAAACTTCAACAGCACCTGAATTTTTTGTAGATTGAAAAAGTTTGTCATTATTTGATGTAATAAAATAACGTACCCAAAATTATTTTCTTGTGATTCTTCCAAGATTCACTGCTGATTATTTGCTTATATTTAGTTGACATAAATGTTATATCATTGCCTATCAGATTAATTGAGTCTGTAGAAAGCCTGAATCTGTCAAGAAGGTTTTGATAAAAATCAGGTTTCAGAAAGTTATTTTTCCTTTCTAATTCTTTTCGGTGTACACCTCTGAAATAATAAATATATGCCCTGGAGATAATTGATCACAGAGGGATTTAAGAAATGATCTGAAGACATAAAACATTTTAATATTGATCCTTTAAAATGTGTTATTTAAATTATTACTAAGATTGTTACTTAGATCCTTTATAATGGTATTACTTAGACTGGAATTTGTTATGATTTTGCATGTAAATCTGTTCCAGAACAGGCCAGTAATGTTCTGGAATAGCCATGGGGTACAATGGCCCACTGCCAAGAAGGCCAGAGTTTGGTGAAAAGGGAAAGGCATTCTTTATCTAAAGGTTATACAGATTTAGAGAAATAGTAGATTTCTGCTGTTAAGTCCTGCTCCCTTTAAAAACACCCCAAAACAAATAGTATTGCCTCCCTCTGCCAAACCAGGCCAGTTCCAGGATATGCCCTTCAGAGGTACCATCTTTCAGAAAAGCAGAAAACTGCAGTTCAGCATTCCCAGTCCCAGTTCAGCTCCAAGTATCTCCCATGTGTCTGTGCGTGGCCAGGCAGGTCCTTGCAGCTCCATCAGCCCTCCAGCTCTCTTCTCTAGACAGACTTCCAGGCCAACTTCTAGGCAGACCTCCCAACCTTGTAGAGGCCGCCCTTTCAGACCTCCTTGAAGATCTCCTTGCGGACCTCATAGCCACCTTAATTTAAATGCTGAGCTCAGAACTTCCTGTGTAACCTAACATCCAGCTTTTCCTATGGTACATTAGTGTCCACCATTTTTGTCAGCTCCCCAGTGTCTCTGACCCTCTTTTGGCTGCCATTTTTAGTCAGGGCAAGAGTTTCCAGTGATATGCAGGCATTGGGTGAGGGCATCCGGCCTGCCCCGCCACGGTGTAGCTTACACCGACACTATATGAGCTTACCCCCACCATCTGGCTATTCAGGAGTCATTGCAGGTTCTCACAGACATGCACACAATTCTGCAGCTTCTGCAAATCTTCCTTTCAGGAAGTCAAGGCTGTTAGCCTGCTTTTGTTAGGCAATGTGCCTAAACTTTATACTTTCTGCTCTGAATTTTTGTTCCCTGAGCTCTGCTCCCTGCACCCAGTCTTGCCTGAAAGCTGTATCATAGGGGTGTTCCCTTTCATCAGGGGACCCATGCTCTGAACCCTGTTAAAAATCTACACAATCTATTATACAAAGACATGCATTAAGTTTATATAGTTGAAAAAATGAATTTGAGAACATTTCTAGCAACACTAAGTAGATCTTTTTTTAGTCTAAAATGTTTAAATAAGTTTATTACCATCAAATGTACTTCGATATGTTTGCAGTGGTTTACTTGTTTTACTTTTTGCTTATAATATTTAAAGGGTATCTTTTTATAGGTAGCTTATAATATTTAAAGGAATAAGAGTAAGACATTCTTTGCAGAATATTAAGAGCTAATAAATGCAGAAGGAAAAGTCAAGCAAAGCCACAATTTGCAAAATGAAGAATAATATGAATAAGTGATAAAAGTTTAGGACAAATATTAGTGAAAAAGATAATTCTTCATAGTATGCTAAAGTTCATCCAGAGTTTAGTTTCTGGTCATAAGAATAAAGCAACTCTACCATCCAGAAATCCAGTTTTCAACAACTGAATCCATGAATGAAATTAACTTCCTGAATCATGAGAGAAGCAGACTATTTATACCTCCTGATTAATGCAACATGATGTATACCATATATAATTTAAAAATAATAATGGAAAAATATATGTAAGTACTTAGCATTGGTTTTCAGTTCGCAAAATACATAAGGGGCAGAGGAACATGCTATCCAACACAAGATAATTTAGAAAGCAGAAAGTTTTACAAGACAACTTGACCCAGATGTTCGGGAAATCAATGGTGGGAAAATATGGGTTGGGGTAATGTCCAAAATTAAAAGAGATTTAGGAGCTATAACTTCCTAAAATCTCATGTATACTTTGATTAGAATATACCATTTATAACAAATAAATATATTGTGTGTGGAAGGAAATTAGAAGAAACTCTGAATATGAGCTTGATAATAGATGAGAATATTAAACTAATATTGTTAATTTATTAGAGTGAAAAAGTGTATTTAGTTTATGTAAGATATCATCTATAATTTTGGAGAGGCATAATAAAATTTTAAAGGGTTAAATGCCTTAAGAGTGACATGTTTTACAAAACTTCAAAAAAAGAGATTAAGCAAATATGGCAAAATGTTAAATTATTATGTCAAAACAATAGATATATAAGGATAAACTATAATAGTCTCTATAATTTATATTTGCTAATTTTTAAAATAAAATTTAAAAAGAAAACAAAATGAAAAAAGTTAACGTTATTTTCCTGTAATCTAATCTTATGAAACTTATTTTACTCACACTTCAACTAATTATTTTCCTACTGAATTTTACTTTGAAGGCTGATTAAAAACAACAAAAATGAAAACAAAAATACAACCTATAAACTTAATAGTCAAAGAAAAATGTTTACTTTCTTTTAAAAATTCATTATTTTAAGTAAAGTCAGAAGCAAAGAGTATAATTATGGCTCTGCCATCTAAAGAAACCTTGCTCCCGTTGGCACAAAGAGCCAAGTTTAGGCTGCTAAACTTGTTAACAGATACATTAAAAGCAAGATAAATTAAATCTGTGATTCAATTCTCACATTTAAAATAATGAAAAATCACTATTATGCCTTATCTATTTATTGTAAAGAGTAAATGAATTGATAAATGTAAAGTGCTTATAAAAATACTTGGTATAGAATGAACCATAAAGAAAATATTAGCTAGCATTACTTTAATATTATCCATATTATTTACTATCCATATAAGCAATATTCTATAGGAAGTGAAGTAGAAAAGCAAAAAGCAAAAAACAATTCACAGCCCCAGATATGAATTAGCTAAAATGTTTTTTGTAATTTTAAAAAGAAGAGGGGGTCATTAATTAAGCAATGAAGCAGAGGTCTTCATGGTTGTCTAATAAAACCACTGTTAGATAAAAACAATCAGAAAATAAATAGATACATAGATAAAGTTGCTACTAGTCACTGATCACATATTTTTTGACATTTACTTTATTGATTATGCTATTAAAGATATCCTGATTTCCCCCCTTTCCCCTCCTCCAACTGACACCCCCACACCCTCAGTCAATCCCCACAACATCTTTCAAGGCCATGGGTCATTTGCATAAGTTCTTTGGCTACTCCATTTCCTATTCTGTAATTTACATTCCCATGGCTATTCTGTAACTACCTATTTGTACCTCTTAATCCCCTCACCTCTTCACCCATTCCCCCCATACCCCTCTCCCATTTAGCAACCATCAAAATGCTGTCTATATCCATGATTCTGTCTTTGTTCTTGTTTGCTTAGTTTGTTTTTTAGATTCAATTATTGATAAATATGTATTTTTTTGACATTTTATTGTCCATAGTTTTGATCTTCTTTTTGTTAAATAAATTCCTGTAACATTTCATATAATAATGGTTTGGTGATGATGAACTTCCTCATTTTTTTCTTGTCTAGGAAGCTATTTATCTACTCTTCAAAATGATAACTTTGCTGGGTAGAGTAATCTTGGCTGTAGGTTCCTGCTTTTCATGACTTTGAATATTTCTTGCCAATCTTTTCAAGCCTGCAAAGTTTCTTTTAAGAAATCCACTGATAGACTTATGGGAACTTCCTTGTAGGTAACTAATTTCTTTTCTCTTACTGCTTTTAAGATTTTCTCTTTATCTTTTACTCTTGGCATTTTAGTTGTGATGTTTCTTGGAGTGGGCCTCTTTGCATCCATCTTGTTCAGGACTTTTTGTGCTTCCTGGACTTGCATGTTGATGTCCGTCACCAAATTTGGGAAGTTTTCTTTCATTATTCTTTCAAATAGGTTCCCAATTTCTTGTTCTTTCTCTTTGCCTTCTGGAACCCCTATGATGGGAATGTTAGACATCTTGAGGCTGTCCCAGAGGCTGCTTATACTATCCTCATTTTGAGGGGTTCATTTTCTTCTCGTTATTCTAATTGGTTGTTTTTTGTTTCCTTATGCTCTAATACATTGATTTAGTTCTCAACTTCATCCACTGTACTATTGTTTCCCTATAGATTATTCTTTATTTCAAACAGTGTATCCTTCATTTCTGGATGGATCTTTTATATGCTGCTGAGGTTCTCACTAAATTCCTTGAACATCATTATAACCAGTGTTTTTAACCCTGTGTCTGACAAATTGCTTATTTCCATTTGGTTTAGCTCTTAACCAAATGACCTGTTCTTTCATTTGGGCCATGTTTCTTGTCTTTTTTTTTTTTTGTCAGCTTCCTGTGTTCGTTTCTAAGTATTAGGTAGAGTTGCTTTGACTCCATGGCTTGGTAGTGTGGCCTAATGTCGTATGTGTCCTATATAGTCCAGTGGCACAGCCTTCCCTATCATCCAAGTTGGGTAGTCAAGGTGCGCCCTTGGTGTGGGCTGACTACACCTTCCTCTTGTAGCTGAGCCTTGGTTGCTGTTTGCAGATCAGTGGGAGGGATTTACTCAGGCCAGTCATCTGCAAGGATTGGCTGTGACCACTGACCACCAATCTCTGCTCTACTTGGAGGATCAGCTCTACAGGAGCAGGGTGGTGGTGCTCCACTGTGGTCTGTATCTGTCCACTGAGTGTGCTGGCCCTGGGGTTTCTCATGGTTACAAGCCAAGGTCAGCCCCAACTGATATTTTTCCTGGGCTCACCCTGCCTGAGTTTTAAAACAATCTGAGTTGGCTGCTGCTTGTGCTGGGCTTGGAGATTCCCAGCTGTTAATGTAGGCTGGCTATTGCTAGTGCTAGGCTTGAGGCTCACCAAGGTCAGCTGTTGTTTATTTGAGAGAATTTAGGAAGTTGTAAAGAATGAACCAAGACCAGCCATTCATATGAAAGAGCAGCTTAGGTGGGCTGGTAAGGAGGGATCAGAATCTCTGGGGCTCTCCAAGGCTGGTCAAACAGTGATAGCCAAGCTGATGGAATCTCAAATATGTCATCAACCTGCCAGCTCAGTCTGGATGGATGTGGTTCCTTTAGTTCTGTAGTTGTCAGACTTCCATTCAGCTCGATATCTGACAGTTCTGAGTCATGGTTATTGTATATTTTCGTTGTAATTTTGATGTGATTGTGCAAATATGAGCCATGTCTGCCTATTCTGCCATTTGACCACTGATCACATATTTTGATTTTCCAGAATTCCCTAGACTCTCTGAAAATCCTGTTTGGTTAATAACACACTGGAAAAATACTAAAACATTTTTTCAAATTACATTACTTAAAAAATACTTAAGGTGAATAATTGTAGTCAATTAGTATTTGTTATATTTTTAATTTTCATTTCTATATCTGTATTTTTGAATTTTTTTGTTATTGATTTTTAAAGAGAGGAGAAGGAAGAAAGAAGGAAAGGGAGAGAAACAAATGTGAGAGAGAAACATTGGTAGTCTGCCTTCTGCATACATCTCCACCTGGACTAAATCTGCAGCCCAGACATTTACCCTGACCTGGAATCAAATCCATGACCTCTTGGTCTATAAGATGATGCCAAACCAACTGAGCCACACAGGCCAGGGCTATATCAGTGTTTTTATTATCAATTTTCTAAATACAAAATTGTCTGAAACCTATATCAAATCTTATATCTGTAAATTACGTATTATGACACTTTTACTGTTCCAGTAGTTTTCTAGGTAATCCTATAGTCCTGATTTTCTTTTCCATATTCTTAATCTTGGCAGATACACATATATTACATACAAATGAATGGACATAATGCATGTTTATATATTTGTGCATGTTATATATCTCCTAAAATATGGTTATTATATTGGCATACAAAATAATTTCTTTGTTTTGACAGTGTAGGCATGGTCGAAAATGATTTCCATGCACACATTAATTTTTTCCAACAAATTCTCAAATAAATAATCTGTTGAACCAAATTAATCTTACCCTTTTCTTTTTTAAATATGTTAGGTTTATCTATTCTCTCCTTTTGCCCCAATGAGTGCTTTATTTAAAGTCAACTTCTTTTGTATACTACATAACCAATTTGCATCATCACAATCTAACAAGATCCTGATACCCAATATAGTAGCACTTCCTGAACAAGTAATTGAAAGCCTCAGAGTGTTGGAGAATGCATATTATTTTCTCCTTTTCATGTTTCCATAAGAAAGGCTTCAAGTGTCACCTCTGTTCTCATCGAGAATATCATTAGTGCCTTGGATGGTGTGCTCGGTGAGTTGGAGGGTTGTCCTGTAAATGATTCCTGGTCAGGGCACATGCCTAGGCTGTGGGTTCATCCTGGTCAGAGCACGTAGGAGAGGCAACCAATTGATATTTCTCTCTTACACTGATGTTTCTCCCCTTCTCTCCCACCCTTCCTATCCTTCTGTCTAAAATCAATGAACACGTCTTCAGGTAAAGATTACAATAAATAGATAAATAAAATCATTAGGGTGTTATGTTTTTCCTATGCTTGTACCACTTTCATTTCCCCTAGGTAAGAGAAACATACAATTTAATAAATAGGAGTTTACCATTTTTAGGACAATATTTCCCATAGAGTGTTTTTCCTACTTCCTTTAAAATGTCCTACAGGAAGTGCTATGGCCTTCCTGTCCCTCCCTCCAGGGAGACTCTTCTGGGGATACTTCAAGAAGATCCACCATTATCTTACTTATTTATCTACAACTTGGCATGTGATTTTATTTTTGAGGTGGAAAGTAATAGTTCCAACGTTGTTCTTCAAATCTGATGCCCATTGATAAAGCTGATATGTTAATACTCTTTCGGCTTTTGTATGTCTTCTCTCAATCATAATCCCAGAGGGTAAGAACTGTTTAGCAGCTTTGTATTTTATGGTTTGGCATGTTTCACAGAAAATTTTAATCACATTTGTCTCCTTTGGCCCTATACTTACTATGTAGTATTATTAAATAAGTGTGTGGTGTTGATACAGAAACATCCTGGTTTTTCATCATAACAAATCCTATACCTCTGTATGCATTTAATCATTTAATGTTTTAGTTACATTAAACAGAGATAAATAGAGTTATTATAGTACAGGCTTTGGGGTCAGCCTTTTCTAGTTCATTTCTGACCTTATGTCTTGTTATATATACATTTACTTTATTTACCTGGCAAAGGTTTTTTGCAAGAAGTAAATAAAATAACACATGTACTGTTTGTAAGTATATTAGGTACAGAGTAATTGTTGTATAGTTTCAAGAATTTCTGTATACCAAAAATCTTTGATCAATAATTCATTTCAGTTATTTCTCAAAATTCCCTCTCAGCTCTTTGGTACAAGTTGTATTATTGTCATTTTACAGATAATAAATTTGGCAAAAACAAAAACTAATTAATTTTTTTACATCCTACATCTACAAAGTTATTTCTAGAGCTCCTTAATAATTGCTCTATCTAATGTCTAGCAAATATTCACTCTTTTGTATTTTGCTCAGGTATAGATGAGCTTAATTCTGATGATACTAAGACAAGTTAAAATAATTGCTGATATTCTAGTAGAGAAAAAGAAGTTATAAAATAGATTGAAATTTTACAACATTGTCCTACCCCTTCTCAGTACTTAAATTTGTTATTGGAAGAAAACATACTATTCTCCAAAGATACATGTTATTCCAAACTTATTCATATGCAATTCTAAGCAATCATATATTATACTTTCAAGTTAAATTATAGGCATGAAGTATTGTGTTTATTCTATCATCAAAATAGATTCATATCTTTATCATAGGGAAGCAGGGTTTTACTTAATTTGAATTATGTCCCCATAGATAAAGTGAAATGGGTCACAGCTTGAGAAGTCAAGAAAGGGAATTGCTGTTGAGAGAATTTTTAAATGCATGCTCACACAGCTTCATAACACTACACAACTGACCCAACTCCTCAACTTGCATGCTATTTCTGTTCTCAGAAAACTTTTTAGGGAGGAGTATTAAAGTGTGGAAGGATGCAGTTTACCAAATTCACTTACTGAGAATGTTGGGCAGGTAACAAACGGAAGGTAAGGGTAATGCTGCTAATGTTTCAAGTTTCATAGACTGGTATAAGCCTGGTTATGTCAATGAGAACACAATCACTTTTGCAAACCCAAGGAATCTAATAAAAGTTGCTAATAAGTAGTACGTTTTAAGAACAATGAGGGGCGAATAAAGGTAAAATCATAGTGTTGATTCAGTCTATAGTTTGGTGCACTGTATGTAGAGATTCTGCAAATTTGTATTATTGGCAGTAAGGGAAAGAAGTCAAATATCTATAGTTGTAGACTAATAAATGTTATGGTGAGTTATTTACAAAATAGGGGTAAGTAAAAAGTTTAATACTAAGTGCATAGTATATGCAAATGCTGAATGCAATATATTAAAGCAAGTATAAAATGACTACTTATATTGCATGTAAATCAAAGTCTTTTATTCTATTATCAAAATAGGATTTTAAAAAAATCTTAAGTACATTTATCTCTGAAAGTTATGTTGCAAAGTAGAGGTAAATAATATAGACACTCTTTGTGAAGAAACATTAGCTGTGCACTATGCCACTTAGGATTTTTATATAAAACCAGATACTTTCTGCGATGAGACCATAAAAACCCACAGCTGAATTTTTAAATGAAATAAGCAAGACAATATTCACCTTATTTTAAGTTTGTTTTTTTTGTGGAGGTGGTTAATGGGTTTAAAATAAAAAAAGGTAAAACCTAATATAATTTGTTGGAGGCAATATTTGAAGTGCTAGATACCAAACTTTCACCACCATATTTTCCCAGACAATGTGGCTTAACACTTTTCTGCTCTTTCTTTTAGAGTGCTCAGCATCCACTTTAATAGTTTCATATAACCAATGCAAGTATATAAGATATGTCCACAGAAGAAACACAAAAATATGTTTCCTGTATGCCCCCATCCAGTGAAGGAATTGCATTTACCAAAGCTGTTAAGCCATATACAGCACATCCTCACTTGTAAGATCTAAGCAGATGTGAGTTTCGCCATGATTCAAGGTTAGGTTCAAGTGACAGAAAGGTCTGGAGCATGAAGCCGCACAACTGACAATTCTGCAAATCTCCAGTTGCAATTAATATTTATTGATCCTTTCCAGATTGAGTATTCTGTGTTCTGCCGAGGAAACAGGAATGAACAAAGCAGATAGTCTGCCTGTGCTCAAAGCTCAGGGGAGTTCTCCTTTCAAAACATCAATGTCACAGTGACTCTGAAATTATCTATGAAAATCTGCGTTCAGTAACCTCATTAAGAAGATACCAGTCTGGTATAAACAGAGAGGAAGAGAAAACTTTTGCAAGTAGCTTTTGTTTAGTTTTTTCAGGGAAAAGCTTGGGTAGCCTTGTAAGTTAATAAGCTTAGAAATTCCAGACCTCCAGAAAATGACATTTCTCAACAAAACAAAATAAGTTATTTATCTTAGCAAAAGTCAATCAATGTCAATAAATCACTAATTCAGTGTAAATAGAGATGCAGAAAAATAAAGTACCCTCAGGACTACAATGCTGTAGTTTCAGTAACACAGATGCCTGAAAAGGTTTAAAGGGAAAGATGAAATAATATTTTAGCAACATGCCATTTTTGATAAAAAATATCTGAATTTAAAACAAAGTGAGGATTTCTAATATTCATATACTAGCTTCAAAGTAGTTCAGCAAAGATGAAGATTAATCAACATCTAAGTCATTGGCAAAGTTTAAAGTGATGACTTTCAATACACTTGTCAAAAATCATCATTTTGTTAAAATTAATTAGTTGGCAGTGAAATCGTAGTGTATATATGTAGTTCTTATTCTGGGGCAAATTAGCTCACTTCAGTGATGTAGACTTTTCTGTCATCTCAACTGTTTCAGTGAGCCTTTACTGAGCTCTCTGAACACTGGATGGTTGGAACGGCCTTGCCTCTCGGAGAGCAGTGTGAGCTGCAGAACATTCACTTGGCTCCCAGCCCTCCCGAGGCTGCCAGGACTAACAGTGTCTCGTTCTGTGCCTACATGGCTATGCACTCAGCCAAACACTTCAGGAGGCTTTTATGCAGATTTCTGGTACTATTTTGTTTGCTCTCTTCTCTTGAGAGAACCCCGATTTGCAAATTTCAGCCATCTCCGAAGTCCTAAACTTTGATACCATGTTTCTTCTGCCTGGGAGATTGCTGATCTCTGCTAGGATTTCACTTCCCTGTGATGTTTTATGAAAAAAGACCCAAGGCAGAAAGTCAAGGTGTGAGTGTCAGTTAATATGCTTGCTCTCTCAGATGGGTCACCGACCTGGAATGTTGATTGAGGCCTGAAGAATGTTGTTTGTATAACGCGATTAATGCGAACTTTGTCTACAATGGCAAAGCAGGTCCTGATACCCACTTTTTTCCATCATGGCTGAAACCAGAACTGCCCAAGGTATTAAACTGCAAAAATAGATATTCACGTAGTATATCTCCAGCTTCCAGGCTTCATACTTTTGTTCTTGCAATGCTGTAGTTTACTCATTTTTGTCTGTAGCAAATTATCATCTGTCTTTAGGAAAATGCTCATATCTCTATCTCCTTTGTTGTGTTTTACATTAAAAAACTTCAGTTAATTCTAGTTATAGACTCTAATCTCATATACATTTTAAAATATGACCCTTCTCCCCATCACTGAGAATTGGTGTAAAAAGGGAAAGTAGTCTTTTATTTTATTTTTTCTTTACTTTTCTCAGTTTTGAGGGGGGAGCATTATCTGTTTCTGGGACATGCATTTCTTCCCCCTTCATTTCCTAAGTTAATTGGGGTTAGGTAAAAAAAAGTGAAGAGAAAGGATAAAAGCCTATATTGGTTACATAATACATTTTCTGTTCTTTCTCTATTGGTTTACATCTCTCTTTGTGCAGAAGGCAAGAAATGCTAATTCTTTAGAGAGGAGCCTGTAAATGATTTTGCAGTTTCCATGTAAAGCCTTCCAAATCATGTTTCTTTGGTTGAAATGCAGATTCTGACCCTGCCACGTCTCTCTCTCTCTCTCTCCGCCTTCACCCTTGCATCTCACCTAACACGGTTCCTCTCCTCACAAACAGGTGCAGGCACTATGTAACATGGGCACATAGCCTTAGGAAGATTATGATTCACCAACAATACAATGGAGCAAGAGGACCAAAAATATACAAGAATGTCCCTACAAATCAATTTACTTCAGAAATGTAAAAACCAGAATTATCAGTAATAGTCAAAACTAAATGCAAATTTCTCACTGTGTTCTAAAAATAAACTCTTCTGATTTTGAAAACAAAATCTCTCCATAGGAAGAGTGTTTTTTTCCTTGTAGCTTTTTAAATTAACTTTTGAAATAAAATTATTATTTTATAATCTAATATTTATTCATTAAAAACTGTCATCGTTATCATCATAATTTAATTTTTCTCAGTGACCAATTTCCATCCCCCATATTTGTGGAAAGAGCTCGTGAAAAAATGAAGCTGAACTTGTGTGTAAATATAGTTTCTGTGCAGTTCTTTAGTCTTTGTTTATATAGGAGGGCAGAGTAGGAAGTATTTCTGACCACGCAGCATGATATTTCTTTGTTTTTATGTTTTAGAACATAACTACATAATTCCTACTCAATATCAGTGCCTGAATCGTATATTCCTTGGTATCCCATAATACCTGCTATAGTATGTGGACCACTTTGGGATTTTAGTAATCCTCTATTCATTTGAACATGATCATCTAACAATAGAATCCTTTTGTGATTTTATACTGTATTGTAATCATGGACAGAACTTATATACTTTGGGAAACCCATATTGGAGATAATGGAAATGAAGTAGTTTGACTCTAAAAAAGCACCTTCTTTTATCTAGAAAGCATCTCTTGAGTTGATTAATAAGTGTTCATTTTCTAAGTTGAACTTTTTTTAGAAAACCTCCTGATTTTAGTTATATCTATAGTATATCAGTGTATGTCTATTTCTGGATATCAATCAATCAACCCATCATCTGCATATTAAGGGAAAATTTTATTTCCAGGAAAAAAGAAAAAAAAATCCAGTACATTCTTTCTTATTTTCCACAATCAGGATCCTCCCTGGAGAATACCGAACTGTGAATTTTACATTCGGCTGAGAACAAACTAAGCTGAGATCTTGGGACTAAAGAAATCTGACCCTAAACAGTGAAGTATCACGTGTATTACTACCAGTAGGGAATACTAAGGGTCCAGTTCTTGGCTTTTATTGACAGAAACTCAAAATCCTTGGGAATTTACATAGTTTCTGTACTAAATACAATAGAGTGCATGTGAGATGAGGAAATGATATACTTTTTCCCATGGATACTATGAACTATCTTGAATTATGAAAATTAGAGAGATTGAATTTCACCATGTGTTTTTTTTTTTTTTTTTTCAGTAGAATGCTGAAGCCATTTCTCTGTTGAAGGCTGGTGCCTTAAGAAATATTTAAACTGCAGTTACTAGGGAAAAAGTATCTTATTTTTATTACTTAGGAAAAATTTCCTTTAATGACAAAAACACTTTGCTCTGGTATTATCCAACTACATTTAGTATGCAAAGATATTCAGAAAGCCTGCTAGCAGTACAGATTACCATAAATTAGTAAATTTAAAAGAAGAATCACATTGATTTGATGCTAGCAAAAATACAGTAGATTTATAGGAACTGAGCAATTTGATACTTATGTTTATATATTCTCTGTGCCTTATAATTCCAAACAGATATTCTGTATTATATAACAAGAATACATAATTATCTTTTCCATTCTGATGTTTTTGGCTTTTCAATAGTATTGTAATGTTGTAGACACATTTAAAAAAATTTGGTAGTAACAAAACAACAACCAGTACAAATGTGGTAGAATAATTTGCATGAACTGTTTTTATTTCTATTACTACATGAGTAGTCATGTGTTCCTCACATCAGTAATAGTTTGGAAGATTAATGATAAGAAAATGTGAAAAGCAGAATTATGATTCACATATTTTGTTAAGCTTGCAATAAAATTATAAAGTTGAAAAAACCTGGATAAAAGATAAAGAGACTATGTTCTGTTAATAACTAGTTTTGTGATCTCTATAAAGTGAATCATATGCCCTAAAGCTCAGTTTATTCCAGTGTAATATGATAGCAGAAGGTTGAAAGAAATAAATATGCATGGTATTTTTAGAGATAAAATGCAATATTATATAATAGTTTTATGAAGTATAGGCAATGCAACCATAACCAACCCTTAACTTTTATTCCCCTTCTTTTCCCATCCCTCCATCATTATATCTGCTCTTTTTTCTTCTAGTATTATTCAATATAAATAAATAAAAACTTTTTTACAATCCCCAGACAGGAGTGATTTGATCTCATATTTTTTCTGCCTTAAAACTCTTATAAGCAGAATTGTGCTGATTCGTTTTGATATCATAGTTTAAGTTGTAAACATTTATTTTCATTTTAATTTCAATACAAATTATAGATATTCGAGTAAAATATATTAAAACAAAAAGGATTTTTATTTTTTCATGGGTCAGGTTTTTAATTGTGGCTCAATTTATCCATTTCAGAAATTATTTTTAGATACATTTCACATTTCTATCATTATTTAGAAAATTGAATATTCTTTATAGTAAAACATATGAGACATCTTGAAGTAGACAATGCTGCATAATGGGGCGCTAATTTGAGAAACATGGAAGATTATGAGACATGAATAATAATAATAATAAATCATTGAAGTCAATAAACAATACAGAGGAATTGATGTAATTTTTAGAATATAATAAACATATAATAATTATAGAGACAACATAAAAAATAGGTTACTGCCTTTCTGTGTGGTTGTTTACCAAAAATCAAAATTCATTCCAATGAGCTGAAGACAAATTGAAAATGTATCAGATGATTACCAAAGTGTTACAGAAAAGCAAGAGCAATAGTTTAGCCTGGTTTTGCGACATGGTTAGCCAAGGAACAGGTAAACTTCAGGAACGAAAACTAGTGTCCTCTTACTTCTGTCCCTCTCTGAGGCCACTTGACTTGTCCCCACTGCTTTTATTGATTGATTTGCCTCTTTCCTAGCTCTGTTGTGGTCACATCTCCGCCTTTTAAAGTGCTTTTGGTTAACAGTAGACTTTGCCTCATTCTTTCTTCTGGGAGCAAGGGCTTCTGCTGTGAATGTTTTGAGTTAAACTTCCTTCTCTAAGTTAAACATATTTTTTAGGCAATTGTGTCAAGTTGCCCATGGGCTACTCAACAAAATTATAATAAAAAGGTCTTTGAGAAGAGGCATTGTGGGGAGATAAAATAACAATGGACTTTCCTAGATACAAATAAATAGAAAGAAATTTCCTGAAAGTAGATAATATGTGGATGATAATATGAAATTATTTTTTACCTTATTAGTATGTATGAATAAAAGTCTCTGATGTGCAAGCTGGTGTTAAACCACTGAGTTATGTGGATATTGACTGACTATAATCTACGATAACATGAACTGAATTGAATTGAATTACATTGATGAGAAAGTTTTGCTTTGCTTTGTTTTACTTGTTTCATTTTTTTTGTTTTTTCTTTAATAGTGAGAATTCAGATTTGAAATGTCACCTGGCTTTTGGGTGCTGATGAAAGTCTGTCCCAAAAGGTCACAAAAATACACGTGAAGATGAAAACCGATGAACTTGTACAACAACACTGAAAATTAAGTCTGGTGATCAGCTTATTGTCAGTATCTGGAAGAAACTGTATTGCTTACCAGCATGAATCACCTAGACTGTTTGGCGTATGCTAGTTTTCTCTGCCACTCCATACAGGTGGCTAGGAAACACAAATACGAATTCTTAATCTCTGTTATATCAACAGGAACATGAAGACAGTACTGAACTGACAATTGTTATGCCATTCTTTCTCTTCTTGAATTCTACATTTTGTCATATCCAGAAACTTTCTCCAACTACTTTTTTATTTTCCAAATATTACAATTGCTATGTGATAGAAGCACATATTTTTTATTTAAAGATATATAAATACTACATAAAGCATTTGTAGAGACACAAAGAATCCTATTCCCAGGGTGGATTTTATATTGTAGCTTTTCATTTCCATGAGATGTTTAGGGTTTACACAGCAGTCAGAGAATATATAATCCCATCTTGGCCAATATACGATATTTTGTTAGATGCTAGGGATCTGATGTAGGAACAAAAAGCATCAAGTGCTTTGACTTCAAACTTCACATGTTGTAAGAAAGTTATCCTAGCAGACAAAGACATAATGAGTGGGGTAGAGGAAATTTACTGTTATTAACTAATAAACAAATGTGTAAAATGATGAGGGTTTATGTTCCCCTTTAATAAAATGTTTAAATTTTATTTAATGTAGATATGCTTTTCAAAATAAAACATAGTTGAATATAGAAAGTAGTGATAAGATAAAAGAAAAACATGAGATAATAGAAAGTAGAAGATAAGCATAGAGTAGAACAATTTAAACATTATAAAAACATTATAAATAGATATAAGTTCCAATAGTATAAGCAATAAAAGAGAAAGGGGAAATGCATACAAGAAGAATTGAATATTAAAGTAAAGAACTGAATATTAAACATATAAAGTACAACGAATATGCACGGAAGAACCATTCCAAATTAAAAGAGACTGAAGAAACGGGAAAACTAAACACAATGAGTTATATTCTTGAACTAAGGGGATGAGGGAAGCAAGTTCTTTAAAAGTCATCACTAAGCAATTGATTAAATTGAGGAGTATTAGTGACATATAAATAACATTGAATAAATATAGACTTTGCTGAATTTAATAACAGCACTCAGTTATATAAGTGAATATGTTTGTTCTAAGAAATACTGAAAGATTTCTTAAGCTTACTCTCAAGTGATTCACAAATCATTACATGTCTGTATGACTTTATATATATAATACAAATAAATACAGACTTGTTTTTGTATATATATATGTATTTTTTAATAGATTGTAGCCTCAGATTATGAGGGCTGAGTAGTTGAATTCCTATTTCTATGTAGTATTATATATGTGCCTATCTACACCTAGATATGACATTAATATGTTAAAATGTTAATATCTGGTCAATTTCTTTGAGGATTATGTGGGAAATATTTGTATTGTGCTTATAGCTTTATATAAACTTGAAATTATTGAAATAAAAATATAAAAATAAATAATCTCAAACCTATATTTATGTGTTCAACTGACAAGTCATTGTCTATTATTGTTTAAAGCAATACTTTCCAAGGAAGATTTCTATGAAGTAGGAGAGTGGTTTGGAGCCAAAGAATGCAGGGTGATTTGGAGCTCCTGTCAGTCCTCAGAGAGAGACCAAATGGCAATAATTCTTACCACCCCGGACTTGGGACGCCGCCAGTCTGTCAGCATTGTTTTGCTCCAATGAGGCTCTGCATGCCTGAGTATATGAAAAGGTTGGAAAACAGCAGGACATGACCCGCAGGAAAGCTGGCTGAAACCGTAGTGTACAACCTTGGACTCTGGGACACAAGTGGACACGCTTGTGGAACATCATTAGCCAACTGACCGAGCTGGTGAGTAACAGTCAGACCACAGGTGGCTGGGTTTGAGCAAGACAAAGACATCAGGAAGTCTCAAGATGAAAAGAGAACAAGAGAAATTCTCCTAATTTATACATGGACCTGAACATGAAAGAATGGCAGAATGCAGATTCAATGGTTTACTAAATCAAGTGCATTCCCACCAGAACACTGCTGAGCCAGAAAGAGAAGATACAAATTTATAAATGTGAAAATACATTCTAATAAACAGAGTAGAAGTTTCATTGAAGCAAGATGTTTTAAATCGAAGTTTACTACATTGATGATCAGAATGGAAACTCTATCATTATCTATGTTTTTTTGTATTAAGAGTATGTTTATTTGAGCTGGGGACAGTGAAACAAGGCAGGCTACATTGGCTTTCTAGAAACATTATGGTAAAGGAGTGAGCCAAGCCAGAATGTGTATAATTATCTTAAATCCAATATAAACACATCTTGTCATATTTAAGGTGCATTTTTAAGATTCAATTGTTCATATAATGATAAAATGAACTGCATTATTTTTCTTAAGTGTTTTTAACAATTTAAGAACATTAAAAATTAAATTTGTTAGATGCTTTTGTACTAAATGGAGTACATGGTATGCCATGAATATGGCTGATATTTAAAAAAAACAAAGTGGTAGTAATTATTATAAGGCATGGTCAATTTAGTTTGTGCACTTCATTAAATATGGTACTCCAAATGCTATTTTAAACGAGTGAGCAATGGACCAGTTTTGAGTGTTTTACATTTGTTTAATGTACAAAAAGAAAAAAAAGCTGGAGACGCACCCAAGAAGAACAGACGCACCTAGAAGGCGGTCATGAGGAAAATAAAGAAAAGGTATAGAAGCAATTATTACACGTTTATGAACATGTTGTTTCCAAGGCCAAATTTTGCTTTGTTGTGTTTTCCAATGAGAGAATCTTTTGGTCTCTTTTTACAATTGGACAGATTGGTGGGACTTGTATGGAATCAGCATCAACCCTATGTCACTTATCACAAGGGAAACATCCAGGTTGTAGATAGCATCATTTAATTGTTCATTCTGAACATGCAGTATTATACTCAGAAATGCTTAACAAATTTTTGGTAAAAGTTAATAATTATCTAACTTAAACGTCAGTAAAACCCAATTAATTGACCAGATAGACAATTTACAAAGAAGAAGGGATGGGTTAATACAATATTGACTTTTATTTCTGACATTTTGATTTGAGGTACTTGTGAGACGTAACTATAGCTATAAATTACAGGGCTGAGAAGACATGACATGTCTTGATTGTAGCAGGCTGGAATTAAGGTCAATAAATAAGGTTAATATATAGCTTTCTTTTGGATATAACAATAGATAATATTTTTCAGAGAGACACAAGAAGTACGAGTAATATTAAAAATTGAAAAACTCATGTTTAATATGTCTTTAGCATCTAACAGCTAGCACATTATTCATGAGTTTAATAATAAAGAGCTTACAAATTTATAAGAAAAGAAGGAAAAGTAAGTCTAAAATGAGGAAACCCAACTTCAATTAATTTATCAATGAAATGGCTTGGTAATACACATAAATTTTTAAATAGTCATGTAATGCTTGCACATGAAAAACACAAATCACTGGATGTCCTGCACTTGAATAAATTGGTTTAGCTGTTACTTCCTTCAAGAGCTATGAAGGACAAAGATCATTATGTTGGTGCCAATATCTCTTCACGTGAAACACTGTTCTTCTCCAGACAGGAAGCCCCTAGTCTTTGATCTGGGAGAAGCACAGCCCTGGGGGTTAACACCAGTCAACAGTAGGGTAACTAAGTCACAGAAACTTATAAAGTAATAATTTACTTACTAAATTCCAGGCATTCTCTTTCTTGGCTTGGATATTTCAATTGTTCATATCTCCTTTTTCACCTCCTCTTTCAAAATCTTTTCTAATGGCTTAACAATACATGCACATCTCTTAACCTCCGTCAATCTCACTGTGATGCCAAGTCCTAGTGTTAGTGTTACTGTGGCTGACCAAAAACTGGGTGCTGTTTCCTTTGCTTGGGGTGTTTTTTTTTTTTAGTTTTAGTTTCTTTACTGTAAAAAATAATTAATTAACCAAGACCTAATTATTTGGATTCTGACATATAATTTGAAAGTAATTAAACATCTAATGGCATTACTAAAATGATTCCCATCTCTTTTTATGTGGAAACATTTTCAAAGAGGTTATAACTACTAAATCAAAATAGAAATAAATCAAATATTAAAGACTGACTCATTCTAGCAATAAGTAACATGTATCCATGAGTGTATAATCTAAATTGAAATAATATCAGCCCTTTGTAACGTATTGAGATTCATCCCCCCCCAATTTTTTTCATTGAATTTATTGGCATGATATTGGTTAATATAATTACATAAGTTCTAGGTGTATAATGCTACAATACATCATCTGTATATTGTGTTGTGTGTTTGCCACGCCAAGTTAAGTCTCCTTTCATCAGCATGTATGCGCTCTATGCCCTCTTTTACCTTCCCCTATCCCTCCTTCCCTCTAGTAATAACCATACTCTTTACTGCGTCTATGAGGTTTTCTTTTATTATTATTATATTTGCTTAATCTCTTCATCTTTTTCACCCAGCCCTCTGACTTCCTCTCTTCAGATAGCTGTCAATCCATTCTCCATCTGAGTCTACTTTTATTTCATTAATTTATTTTGTTCACTAGATTCCACATAACAGTGAAATCACATTGTCTATCTCTTACTGGATTATTTCACTTAACAGAATTCTCTCCTGGTCCATTGATGCTGTCACAAAGGGTAAGATTTCCTTTTGGTTTTACAGCCAAGTAGTATTCCATAGTGTAGATGCACCACAGCTTTTATATTCTCTCACCTACTGATGGGCACTTGGGCCGCTTCCAAAATTTGGCTATTGTGAATAATGCTGCAAAGTATATAGGAGTGCATGCATATATTCCTTCGAATTAAGTGTTTCAGGATTCTTTGGATAATATCCCAGGAGTGGAATTGCTGGGTCATAGACAGTTCCATTTTTAATTTTTTGAGGCCACTACATAGTGCTTTCCAGAGTGGCTGCACCAGTCTGCATTCACACCAATACGATTTTAACTTATTATGCTTCATTGTAATTAATTAAATTTTTAGCGTATATATTTTTGTCAACTGTATAATATTAACAATTATAATGGCAAATGCACCCACGAGTCAGAGCCAAATAATCACTTAAAGCAGGTCCCTGGAATTTTTTAAAGTTTCAGCATAAATTTCTGTATGTTTTCATTGGGAGAGAAGAATGATAGGAATTGTTAATAAGGACTTTTAAGAAAAATAGTGTATTAGAGTATAATAAAGAATAAAGACCTGTGGGGAAACTGAATAAATTAAATTCAAGGAATAAAAGAAAATTTTAATTTTTTTTTTGTTACAGAACAGTTCACTCACGATTTAAAAAAAAATGGGTGATGGTGTTCAAGAAAGCATATACTGTTCTGGTCCTGTTAATTCTATTTTCAAGTGAGGTGACACTTGGTTTAAGATAGTATGGTCAATATAGTATGTATGTTTTTAAAAACATAGAGTTGGAAAAATACATTATATATAATATATACATAATATACATATACTACATATAACATTTAAATGAGTGATAAAAATTAAAGTTAAATGTTCTGGCTATGGATAAAATCTTCTGAATCAATTAGAAAACAAAAGCTTCTAAACGGGAAAATAAGTGAAAAGTATGAGAGGTTAGTTCATGAAAAAAGAAAAATAAAGTATCCATAGTTAATCAAAATGTTCAAACTCATTAATAAGCAAAGTATAAACTTAGCATAATGAAAGATTTCCATATTTGTTTTCTCAAGAGACTTCCAGTGAAAGAGATTGTCACTAACATCTTTTTCTACCCATTTGTCAAATTTATGTTCACATTAGTTTTAGTATTGTAATACATGGCCCTTTTTTTTCCATGTCACACCTAATTTATTTATTGTTTTGTCCTGCAATCCTCTGAATTTAAAGATAAATCTATTGTTAGAGGAGTTCCAGTCAAAATGTTGCATAGATAAATGCTACACTCAAATCCTCCCTCAATCACATCAATATTACAGCTAAATTATAGACCAACCACCATTGAGGACTGTATAAAATCTAGCTGAACAGAAGTCCTACAACTAAGGATACAAAGAAGAAGACACCTCAAGACTAATAGGAGGGGCAGGGATGTGGAGCCAGTTAGTTTCACACTCATAGTGGCAGGTAAAACTCAAGAGGGATATTTTGGATGCAGAGGACCCCCCTAAGGAATGAAGGGTCCCAAACTAGGAATCCAGTTTCAGGAAGACAGGTTCTCCTAACTTCTGGCTGTTAAAACCAGCTTTAATTTTAGCTGAGTGTGATGGAGGGCTTCTGGAATTCTGGGTGTTCTTATAGGGCCTACACATGGGATTACTGTGACTCACACACTCTGAGCTGTACCCTGGAGTACCAGGGGAGAAATTGAGTTATCTGGCACCTGGCAAGAGCTGGAGGGACAGCTTTCTCCCAGACAGTAGTGCTGGCATAGGCCATTATTCTTTTCTGGGCCATCACCCTACAGAGCTGTCAGGTAAATGCCTGATGGACAGCCTCAGACCACATCAAAGTACCACCCAACTTCTTCCACAAAGGACACACTCAAGGGGCAGACACAATAGCACCAAAACCCCACTGAAATAAGTCCTGCTCCATGTAGTTGGCCTCTGCACAGATGATCCTCCACCAGTAGTTGTAGCCAGTCTACTCAGCTAATCAGCCTGGGGGTAAATCACTCTCATTGACATGTCAACAATCAAGGCTCAACTGTAACAGGAAGGTATACACAGCCCAAACCTGGTGTACCCGGCTTGGGTGACCAGGTAGGGTGTGCCATTGGATTTCACAAGATACCTACTACCTAAGACTACTGTACCACGCCTGGGAGATGAAGCAGTTCTACATAATACATAGAAACAAACACAGGGAGGCTGCCAAAATGAGATGAAAACACGTCTTAAATGAAAGCACAGAACAAAACTCCAGAAAAAGAACTAAACAAAATGAAGACAAGCCATCTATTATAGAAGCAGGGATATAAGTACGCTAAATGAATTTAGTGAGAAATTTGATAAAGAGAAAGGAAACATAAAAATGGTACTAGAAAATAAAAAAGGACTAGTCAGAAATGAAGAATACCCTAACTGATATGAATAATATATTACAGCAAATCAACAGTGGACTAGATGAAGTAGATGACAAATTCAGAGATTTGGAAGATAAGGAACCAGAAAACACCCAACCAAAATAGGAAAAAAAAAAAGAATAAAAACAAATGAGGGCAGTAGGAGGAGCCTCTGGGACAACCTCAAGTGTACCAACATTCACATCACGGGGGTGCCAGAAGGAGAAGAGAGAGAGCAAGGAATTGAAAACCTGTGTAAAAAAAATAACGACAGAAAAATTCCTTAACTTGGTGAAGGAAATTGACACACATGTTCAGGAAAAGGAGAGAGTCCCAAACAAAATGAACTCAAAGAGGCCCACAACAAGATACATCAGAATTAGAATGACAAAGGTTAAAGAAAAAGAGAGTGTCCTTAAATCACCAAGAGGAAAGCAGTTAGATATCTAAAAGGGAGCTCACATAAGACTGTTAGCTGATATCTTAACAGAAACTTTGTAGGCCAGAAGGGATTGGCAAGAAATACTCAGTGGCAAAAAGCAAAGACTTACAGCCAAGATTACAACCAAAGTTATCATTCAGAATTGAAGAACAGATAAAGGGCTTCCAGACAAGAAAAGCTAAAGGAGTTTGTCACCACTAAAACAGTATTACAACAAATGTTAAAGGATCTTCTTTAAGAAGAAAAGGGGGGAAGAACAGATCAAAATGTGAAAAATAAAATAGCAATAAATGCATATCTATCAAAAAATACTGTAAGTGGATTAAATGTTCCAATCAAAACACACATGTAAGCTGAATGGATAATAAAATGAGACACATGCTGTCTACAAGGGACTTATGACTCAGGTCAGATCAAAAGACACAGACTGAAAGTAAAGGGATGGAAAAAATACTTTATGAAAATGAAACAAACAAACAAACAAAAGCTATAGAAGCAATATGTATGCTAGACAAAACAGACTTTAAAACAAAGGCTTTACAACAAGAGATAAAGCAGGACCTGGCTGTTCCACTTCTGGGTATTTATCTGGAGAAACTCAAACCACTGAATTGAAAAAACAAATACACAGATATGTTCATTGCAGCATTATTGACAATAGCGAAGGTATGGAAGCAAACTGAGTGTCCATCAACAAATGAATGAATAAAGAAAGGGGTATATACACAATAGGCTATGTGTCAGCCATAAAAAAGAATGAAATCTTGCCATCTGCAAGAACATAGATGGACCTAGAGTGCATTGTACTGAGTGAAATAAGTCAGATAAAGGAAGACAAACACCATATGTTTTCACTTATATGTGGAATCTAAACAAACAAACAAAAACAAAAGCAAAATAGGCAAAACAAAACAAGCAAACCAGAAACAGACTTTTAGATACAGAGAACATTTTGACAGTTGCCAGACGGAAGGGGGATTGGGGTGATAGGTTAAAAAATAAGTAAAAAGTGACAGTTGCAGAATAATTATGGGGATACAAAATACAGCATAGGGGATGTAGTTGATAATATAATAACTATGTAGAGTGTCAGACAAGGACTAGGTTTTTCAGGGCAATCTTAGTAAGTTATACAACATCTAATCACTAAGTTGTACACACGCAGTTAATATAATAGTCCATGTCAACTATAATTTAAAATGAAAGAAATATTTAAAGTCAACAAATAAAAAAAGCAATTAGTATAAACAATATGGATGCTTCTTTGTAAGGTTCTTTATTATAGTGATAATATTAAAAAATAATCTATCAATCTCACAGTCCGAATGCTTTTAAAATCATGGTTCACCTATATAATAAAAGCATACAGAGTTATTTAAAATATTTGTGTATAAGAAAAATCCATTATTATTTGTTTTATATTATTATTGACATTTAGCTCACTGAAAACCAAACATTGCAATTATGTAAATATTATATATATTTACATATGTTCATATTTTTATAAATGCATTCATTATATATTTATGAAATTATTTTTCTTAGCTATATGAGATTTTAGTTTCTGATGTTTTTAAGAAAGAATTTTTATTTTCAAATAATAATAATAATATATTACATGTTTAAGTGAGTGTTTTTCTTTCATGTCTGTCTTTATGTCATTTCACTGGCCAAGAATATTTCAAAATATGCTAAAAATAAAGGTCAAGGGAAATGTATCTTATTGCTGATTTTAATGACATTATATTGTTTCACAGTTAAACATCATATTAAATGTTATTTGAGAATCACTTTATACTTAGCTTCTCTTTGCCAAAATCAATTTTCACTCATGAACAATCTACTTTTTAATTTTTTTTTTATTTCAAAACACATTTCACATCATTTTTGCTGTCATTTAAGTTTCTTCTGTCTTCATTATCACTTGCCTGAGTTTCTCCCTCTGGGAATATTTTTGGAAACTTGATTAGTTTCTTTCAGTAGATTAACTGAAAATAAATGTATTTTCTGTGCTAATTCTGTGCCATTCCCTTTCAAAATTTATACTGCAATATTTTCATAAGTCTCCCTAGCTGTTGCCTCTGTTGCTCCCTTATTCATGAGGAGTCCCAATAGCATTGCCTCTCTGCTTGTTTTGACCACTCTTAGGAAGGAAGGGCTCGTCTCATTATGCAGAATATCTCCTCACATGATTTTCTTGCACCCCATCTGCCCTTATTTCAAGTTTGGCATTATTAATGAGACCCTGATAACACATTTTCCACACACACGCTCTGCTATTTAATGAGAGTCAGAATTTTAAGATGCCTCATTAGTCTTTTTCTAACTTGTGCACTTCAGTGTACAGTCCGTCTAGTCTTCTTAGTTGGCTATCCCTTGCTAAGCGTGACACCCTGCCTTCTTTCCGGAACTAATTCATTTTTGCCCTTGTCTTACGTTTGTCATTTCCCAAAGGATATACAGTTAGGTGTGTAAACTACTGAACTTACATTGCTTTTATACTTTAAAAAGAAGTACTTTTTAATAAACAGCAAAATAAATAGTTTTGTGTCTGATATTTAAAGTAGTATAGTCCTTTGAAAGGTGTGATTAATGTGTTTGTCTTGGGGAAGTAATCACTGTATTTCAATGTTTTTACTTAGTATTTTCCACAAGGTCATTTGGGGCATCTTGTGTTTTTGAGTATTTCATCAAAGTGACATGCCAGTACAGCCAAGGACAGTTGTGTCTTTCCATAGAGCCCTGGACAAAATAAGTAAGCCTATTTTTCAAAAATGCAAGTGAATTCCAATAATAGGAGCTCACAGATTGTTATCAGTCACTGATTTTGAAGAACATTATCTAACACAAAACCTAAAATTATAATAAAGAAAGGTCAGGAATTACACTTGCCAGAAAACATGTTTTAAAAGTTTAGAATAGGCACTGAATGAATTCTTAATTTTCTTAGGAAGGAAAAAAAATATTTTCCAGTTAGAGAGATTTTTCCTGTACTAACACCTGAACAACTGACAGATTCTAGGTAAGACTTCTGTAAAATAATACAATGTATCTACAATTAAGTGTTCCTTCTCATATATGTAAAATCATGGAGGAAAAATGTTTCTTCTGCATCATCTTATCAGAAGGAAACATTCGTTTATAAATCATAACAACACAAAAGCAGCAGGACACTGTAAGGATGTCTATCTGCCTCGTGGTGCAGGGCGGGCACCTTTCACTGGCAGATTTATTTGCTGCTTTCAGGGAAACAAAAAGTACTCAGTGTCCTTTTGCGCTGGCTGTTTTTTAAATAACTTTAATTCAAAGTAATCAATATGCCAGAGAAGCGTATTTTGCTGTTGCCTGCCTGAACCCCATTAGCTTCCTTTTCTGAATCTTTCCAGCTAGTTTCAAATATCAAAAGCTCAGCTGGTAGATTGTTCCATTATTCCATTGAATTAATCTTTTAATCTGGAAAATAGGTCAGTTTAGTTAAACAGCTATGCTTCGTTTCAGGAGGCAGCAAAGTAGGTGAGCTCCCTCCCCTAAGTTAGGCCTACGGTGCAAGCAGTCAGGTATTTATAAGCGGCATTTCCATGGAAACCAAGAAAAACCATGGTTAATGATTAGAGCAAATTATAAACCAGATTTTGAGTTCTAAGGGTAGCCAGACAAGAACATTTGAGATGTTGAGTTCATTTATAGTTTAAAGGTCTCTGATGATGTCATTAGGTGTTCAGGCAACCTCTTTGTATGGACAACACAGACACAGGAGTAAAGACGGCCTGAGGATGGGTTATTGAGGTAATTTATTTAAAGTTTATATTGATGGTTCATATCAGTTTACAGGGCTTCAGGGGAAAGGGACAGTTTTGTTTTTCAAAAATTTCAAGTGAGAAGGGTGGAAGAAATATTGAAAATGTTCATTTGGAGGGTACAGTGACATTGGAGGAAATCAGAACAATTTAGGTCCAGTACAGTTCAGGGTACATTTAACAGAACTAGGACTTAATATTCACAAGTATGTATTATATTTGTTATATAAATATATTTTTACTCTAAAATCATGCTCATTTCCATCAAATATAACAAAATTAAGACTAGCTTGTTTGCAACACCACATCCAAAGTCAAATCACATCACTTAACTATGTAAGCACAGCAAAAATGACAGTTGACCATACAGATTGCTTTAATCCTCTTTGCAGGAACTTTTATAAGGAATCTTAGATTGAACTTTCAAATTATGTCTCAAGGCCCGTAAGATAAGCCAAGAACTTGCTATCAGAGTTCTCACCTGCAATACCTACCTATTTGGATGAAATCTTCTTTGTTCAAAGTCCCCCAAATATCCTAAGGTTCCTGTGCCTGCCAGGACTTGACCTTCTTTTCTCACCTGCTAAAGCTGCTGGGAACCCTGTAAGCAAGGCATCTGGCCACTTTCCCAACGGGCTTTATTTTGCCCCATAAAAGTCAATTTAGTTCCTTAAAGCTGTCTTATCATATTTGATACTATCTACATCATTCTCAAATATAACATTTCAGTCAAAGCCTTGGTAATATAGCCAATGGTTTTGATTGTGTCCTTTTACAAGGAGACAGATTCTTATTGAATTTATGCAAATATCTATATTGCTATTAAAATAAGAATACTCACTGAAAGTTTCTGAATTCTGGAAAGATTACATAGGGAGAAAAGATAAATGCTTCATCTGTGTATACAGAAGTATACTTGTATATTCTATCAAATTGGTCTAAGTTATAGATAGCTTAACAGAAAAGGATTTTCTTAAATCTAGAAAATAGACATTTAAAAATAATGATTCAAATCAATAAGTCATATAAATTATAGGTATCTTCATTAGTTCATTTTTTCTCATGTAATTAATTTGTATCTGTCTTGGTATTCTGTTAACATTTTTCTGAAGCCATCGATTTCTCCATTATATTATAGTTCTGAAAATTCTTACCGAGTTCTATGGTATAATCTGAAAGTCTATCAGAAACCTGTATTCAGAGTACATTTCATGCGTCTCCTTCAAGATGAAGCACATTTTCAAAAGCATCAAAGTAAAACCCTAATTCTCTGGAAATGATAAAGGACTTAAAAATGGCCACAGTTAAAGATATGATGATAGTTGTAATTAAATTGATATGGAAATTTGCTTATTTCTGTGACACACAACATTTTGAAATAACTGAATTGTAACTGATAACATTATACCAGGACACAATTAGGTGTCCAAGAATTTCACATAATTTCTGTAATACTTATATAGCTACACAGACACACATAAAAAAAGCTTGCCCTATTTATTTGACAATTTTTCCCAAGTAAAATAACACATTCAATTTTATGTATGTATCTCTGTGAAAATAAAACAGTTGTTATCAAAACCAAAGACCTGATAAAGATAAGATTATTTTGATAAAACACAAAATCTTCACTTTCTAGGCAGATTACCCAAAGGCAAAGGAAACCCTTTATAATCTACTAAGAGCAGACCAGCAGTCCAAGAAAATGCTATCCTTTTGACAGTTGAAAGAAAATTAAATTCTATTTTTATAAAAGTACATTATTGATATTAAGCTTATGTTTGACACTGTTACAATAATTCAAATTTAGCCACATTGACCACACAATTAAGATTCCTTCCTTCTCCCAAATGTGTAATTTGTACTTTGTAAGAGACAAATAAACGAATTTTAATTTTTACCAACTTACTTTTGACATTAAAAACTCATTCACTTCAGTAAATTCATTTTAATCTTAGCCCTTTCTGAGTACACATGAAATTCCTTTCCAAAGAATCCTTTTCCACAAACCTGATACAATTTTCTTTCCATCCATGAAAGTGCATCTCCATTCTTTATACCTTCTTTTAACAAAAACACACATCCTTTCACTCTTAAAAAAAGATATTTACATGATTATTTCTAGTAGCTTTCATTATATATATAATTAGAATTCTTAACCCTTAGAAATTATACTTTTTTAAATTATTGCTAGAAACATGAGCACGTGCATAGAGCACATGCATTTCTAAGCACGACTCAAATATGTTACTGATAGGTACAAATATCTTCAATTTCTCTGAAACAAAAATGGGTACATCTATGTTCAATAATTAATGTTATTTTCAAATGATCTATATAGCCAATCAATTTAACTCAACTTATTATTTAAATCAACTCAGCAAGACTTTAAGTTTTCTACTAAGCAAACATATTTTGGAAACCATTTTACATACACATACCACAATACATAATTATTGTTAAAAAGTTCATCTAAAAACTTTTTATCTGATTTGCATCTATTAAATTTACTTGTTTTCAACAACCATGTTCAGATTACCTATGAAAACTTCACTAGACAATGTCAGTCATCATCATGAGTTATTTTGTCAGGTTTTTGGTTGACAAATTTTGGAACAGATCTAATGAACTTATTTGAATAACAATCCCAGGTGGAATAAATGTTGTTTATCTGCATGTCATTGAAAACTCGTAACTCTGAAGATGTCTGTTTTTATTAAACCAGCAACTTAAAATAACTAATACTGTTTTCCCAGATTATAAGAACATAAGAAGCATTTGGGTTCATTTCTATTATATTTTTGAAAAAAATTTATGAATACCAAATGTATATGAGTGCTTGTTTGTTTAGCCAGTTTAGGTCTCTGTTACAAATTGCCTTTAGCAATACCATCTGCATGTAGAACATATATTTATAATACAGAAATATATATACATGTATACACATACACACATAGACAGACGCAGGGACTTTTTAGGTTTTGTTTTGAAAAAATTTAGTTGAGAGATGGGTGCAATAGCATAGAACTCACAAATTTATGAAACATCAGATCAAAATTTGGATCAAAATTTGGATCCAAATTTTGTTTTGGTACATACAATAAGTTAAGTTTGCCTACTGAGATGGCTAAAGTTCTTTACTACTTGTGGAGAAGACTTTTAAGGTTTATTTGAATCTGGAAGTAATTTTAAGGGGTCTGTGGTCTAGAGTTTGGGCAAGAAAATGTTTTTGCAGTTTAATGCAAAAAGGCCTTTCCCTCACCACCTTTTTTTTTTTTTTTTTGCTTTAGTCTCAGGTGAATATGGGGTATAATTACATTTCAACAATGTATATCTCCCACGGACATGGAATGCACATTTTTTCCTCAGAGTTTTTGGGTATATTTTACTATTTTAAACCTTCTTTACTTAATTACAGGACAATATTGTTTCTAATATCCTGATCTCTTATAATATTTGTAAGCATTTAAGAGGAGAATAGGTGAGATTTTGAGATTGTTAAAATAAGTGAGTTTTGATTTGCTACTAGAGTTGTATCTGTGCTTGGAGAGATTTTTTTAGACAAAGACAGTTACTTCTATTTACTGTTGAACATGGGCCTCCAACAGATCCATTTCCTGATTATTTTCAGAAGAGCTTCAGTATAGTTTTTAAGAAAGGGGATCTATTTTCGTCTTAAGTTTAATTTTGGTTATTTCATCTTGTGAGGGAGTTTATAAGATTAGCTGCTATACTCTTTATATCACTTTTTTTTTAATTTGATCTTTCCATAGGTACTAATAAAACAGTGTTTTAGGAAAACTTTCCAATTTAAAAATTTCATCACCTGGACATTGATGTGTAGGAGCTATAAATCTCATTAGCGAGTCAAACCAATAAGCCTTTTAATGACTTAAACAATGATGCAAGAAATGTCTCACAGAAGCTTGGAAAATAAGCATCCCTAACAACTTCCAGAAAGCTAACTCCCAATGTTAGCCTGAGAATACAACAGTTTGTTGCCAAGACTCTTTCTCAGGTTTTACATAAGAACTTCACAGACCCATCAATCTGTGACAATGAACTGGTACTCCTGAACGGGACTTTCCCTGTACTAACAAAGCAAGAAAAATTGAGACTACCAAGTGCCCTAATGGACTGGGTCCCCGTATGACAAATTCTCCTTAGAGCTGCTTTTGACTCTAGTCTGTTTGACTAACAGGCTGATGCACCCCAGCAAGTGCACCTTCCAGATGGTAGAGATCAGAGTCTCACTGTTCATAAAGCCGAGTTCAAGACATAGAGCAAGACAAACTATGCAACAGGAAGAGATAAAAAATACAATAAAACAGGACAATAGTGGGTGAAAAAGGAGCTCTATGGAAAGTAACCTCATGGGGTGATCTGATCATAAATTCCTAACTGGGCAGGGCATGGTTGCTAATCACACCCCAGGCATATAACTTCTTTATTAGAGGATTTGAATAAGCCCTGTTCATTGTTCTTGGGTGTCTATGTTAACCCACTTTTGCAATACCAGAAGAAACACTCTTTTCCAGACCCCTGAAAGGAATAAACACCCTCAAGGAAGCACATGGTCTGTTGACTACCCTGTGCCTTGCTTTCTCCCACCTTCATGCAATCTTCCCTACATCTTCCTTACGTCTCTCCTTCATTCTAACAGTATAAAAGAAACTGCAAACTGTCACTCACCAGTGGATTTGACATCTGGCTTCCTGGCAATTGTCAATTGGGCTCAACCAAATTATTATAAAAGTTCTCTACCGGCTAAGACATTTCTTCTTTGACACCATCACTGGGAGGGAAAAATCAATAAAAACATTTACCAACTTTACCGTAGTCACTAAGCCCAAGGACTAGTGCCACGAATATTTTCTCTGGCTAATCTAAATTTAGAAAGAGAGAAAAGGACTCTTGCTACTCTCAGTTGCATTGGACCCTGAAGATAGAGATCTGGGAGCCTAACAGGGTTCTTAGCTTCTGCCAGTGCTAATCAGAGGTCCCAGGATCCCCAGCTGCACCAGCCTAAGGCAAATAATGCCGATGCAGAGAAGTCAGTCTTTCTGACTAAGCCCACTGTCAAAGAAAATTTTTTATACCTTTCTAGGATCTGGGTGGTCTAAAAGTTAAATCGACATTAGATTAACAAGAGGAAAGCAAGTTTAATTTAGTATGTATAGAGGTCTTATAGTTATGGGACCTAAAGCTATGACGAAAACAGGCAGCATTTACACATTTTAGATGAAGAAATCATACATTTAGACAAAGAAATCATACATTCATGAGGAAGTGGCAAGACAGAAAGTTAGATTTGCGTACTTAATTAGTGACGAATCTAAGCAGTGTTGGCTTACACAGCCCTCTTTGTCCTGAGTTCCTTATCCCTGGTGAGGAGGGTATCTGTGTACCTCCCTGTGTAGGAAGGGCCTTTCATCACAAGGTATTTGTTTCCTGCTTTTGGGGAAACAAACAGTAGGCAGAGTGTCATTGTTGAGTTGGTTTCTTAAAGTAACTTTTATCCAAAATTATCAATATGAGAAAGTGGCACGTTTTGAGGTGACTGGCCCTGAGTCCCATCAACACCTGTAAATTCTTGAGTCTGCACTTAACACTTAGCTATCAACAGCAGATATAATGGTAATGAGTAAGAACGCACTTCAAATCAATGTTTGCCTTCAGAGTCTAATTTCTGGCCTCAAGAAGTCAGCAGACAGTGGGAGCCTGGAGCAGGTCGGTAGTGGTAGAGATAGCATCACCTGGGTGATCCGAACAGATTTTCAAGTTGAATAAAACTGGATTTGGTGACAAATTGGCTGCGAGTGTGCATTAGTGTAACCAAACTCTCGATTTGCCTTAGATTTTTTTTCCAGGTTATAACACAGAAAGTATTGCTTCTTGAGAATGTCATCAGGAAAAGCGAGTGATTAGTCATCATAGCCTTGAGAGCAAAAGAAATGTCACGTGGACTCCAAAGACTTTAGCCTGAGAAACTTAAAGAGTATAATAGTTATTAAAAAAGTATTTTCTGATGTAAAAATATAAAAATGTCTTCCAATGCACCTGTATCAAGTTAAACTCATAACCAGTGCCTAAGATATGCTAAAGATTTGCATTCTCCTCTACACTTGACATTGACAGGTCTTAGAATTATTGCCAATTGCATGTACATAGATGACATTCGTTGCACTTTTGACTTGCATCCCTCTAAACATTAATTATATTGGACATCTCTCCATATATTTTCTGGCCATATATAATCCCTGTGTGTGTGTGCACATGCACGTGTGTGTATGTGTGAATTGTCTGTAGATGTTGTTCATTCATTATTTCAATCAGGTATATTATTTTTCTTCATTGATTTGCTGGAAACTTTAAGACACTCATGCTCTACCAGCTGAGCCAGCCAGGCTGATATGATGAACATTTTAGACATTTAGTTTTTTAATTCATCTGGAGTTAAATTTTGTTTAGGATGATTTGGGGATCTAGCTTCTGTTTCTCCTTGTTCATCTTCGTGTTCTTGTCCTGCTTCTGCCTCTGCTTCTTCTTTCTTCTTCTTCTTCCTCTTCTTTGCAAAGTGATAATCATTTTTATACGTACATTGCTCAATAGTCCTTTATTTTACCACTAAGGTTACAGGGTACCTCTGTGATATTGAAGTTTAATATTGGCACAGGCCTATTTTATGCATAAACGTGCAAGTTCTTGATCAAATACTGCATTACCTTAATTCCTGTGACCTTATAATTATTGGAAGGCATGTTCCCCAGGTTATTTTTCTTAAGAACTGTATTAAAATTTGGGGACTGTTTGCCTTGAATGTGTTTTAAAATCAGCTTATAAAAATTCTCAAGAAATGATCTGTTGCTTTTGAGTGGCATTTCATTAAGTAGAAAAGTAAGTAAAATCCTGGAAAATAGGAAACTTCATGATGTTAAGTATTACAATCATAGAATGATACACCCTTCATATACTTAGGATTATTTCATGTCTTTCAGTAAAGTCCTATAATTTTACATATAGAATATCAAATAATTTAGGCTTGCCACTTATTACTGATACTTTGCATTTTCGTGGTACTATAAAAAGTATATTTATAAACACATTGTTGTTTGCTCATTTATCAATACAAAATATTTTATGTCAATTTTATATTCATCAATTTTACAGATTTGTTTTCAATATTTCAATCTGAAGTACAATATTGCCTATATGTCTATAGGTATTCACTTTTTAGATATTACTCTTCAATAAACTAAGAAGTTTTCTGTTATTTCTTGGTAACAGTTAACTAATTTATTTTTTAATAATAAATGGAAGTTGTGGTTTTATTTATATTTCTGTAGCTATTTATTTTGCAAATGTTGAGAACCTACTATGAGCCATTACACTTCTAAATGGAGGTATATCATTTAATCAGAATAAAGACACAGGTTCTTTCCCTTCTTGTGTTGAAAGGATATAGAGCATAACCTCTGGATTTTTTAACTTAATCCTGTTACTTAATTAGTTAAATTAATTGACTTTCTGATATAAAAGATTATTGAATTCCTGGAATGATGTCACTTATCCAACATGTATTATAGTTTTTAAAACATTACTAGATTTATTTGTGAACATTTTAAAGAATTTACCTGCAAACTTGTGAATGAGGCTAGTCTATAAACTTCCTTCCTTTTCTCATGGGGGGCATAGAAATGCACTTTTTATACTTTGCACAAGTTTGTTCACATTTAAATTGTAGTGTTGTATGAATATATGTAAGAACTGTGAATATCTCAGAATCTGATGGTCTTTCCCTGAAATTACTTTTATTATGAATTTCATTAATACTTTAAAGCACAGCTGATAATAATTTGTGTACTTTACTATTAGTGTATCTTTCTTTATCTTTCTATAACCACCAAGGTCCTAACTGATTTATTGATACCTTGTAATGTTGGTTGTTCAATATTTCAATCATCACTTTTTTTTCCACTTCTATTATTTCCTAGGGATGTTTTCATTTCATTCATTTTTTTGAAAAACAGTCATTTATAATATATGCCTAAAGTGTGTGTATATGTATATATATGTGTAAGTGTGTGTGCATATATATAGAATGTGTGTGTATACACACATACATATATACATATGCATATACATATACTTACATATACATACACATATACATATACGTATACGTATATGTATACATAGAAAGAGAGAGAGAAATTGGGTGGGGGCTAGGTTGGAAATTTGCCAGCCTTGTCGGCAGGCTGAAAATTCAGGGAAGACTTGATGCTGCGATCTTGAATCAGAAATCCAGACTGGGAATAGTTAGGGCCGCTCTGTTACATTCTTGAGACAAAATCGTGTCTTTGGAAAAATTTAGTTTTTCCTCCTAAGGCTTTCTACTCTTTAGATGAAGCTGATAACTCCATCCATGGAGGGCAATCTTCTCTAATCAACACCTATTTATTTAAGTTTAATAACATCCAGAAAGTATCTCATAACATTATCTAGAGTGGTGTTTGACCAGATAACGGGGAACAATAGCTTAGCCGAGTTTACATAAAATTTAACCATCACAGTATTTGAACCTAAGAGGCGTTACATGTTAGAGTCTTGGGAAACGAGGGCAAGACCAGAAATCCAAGCGTGTGGATTAAAGTGTGGGACTGGAAGAGATTTCCCTGAGTGAATACACAGATGGAGACAGGAAGTGCCCGGGGCGAGCCAGCACCACAGTGCAGCGTCCCTGTTATCTAGCTACAGTTACAACTTTCAGATTTAAACACATAAGTAGGGGTGACTGCTATATTAACAAGTTACAGTGAAAGACTGAGAACATGGATATGCCCATGGACATAATACATATGTCTTCATTATGCCTGTGGTTCCTTAGATGGCATCAAATTGGTACGTTCTCAGAGAAGACATCATTGTTTAGCTTCCGAAAACAAAATTATTGTTTTAGGATTATATTTTTTCTTGCTCAGTATTTTTGAATAGCTTATTCTCCTCTTTATTAAACCCTGACTTCTTTTATTTATTATGAGTAATTCAAAATCCTTACCTTTGCTGTTTATTACATTGTTTTTCTATCAATACTGTCATTTATGTTTTACTGTTTAGTTATTATTGTTGTGATGATATGGATATATTTTTTGCAAGATGCTTTAGTCATTTTATATTTGTCATTCTTGTAATTAAAATCAAGCTTGTTTTTTATGCAGATTTCATTTAATCTACAATAAAAGAACAGTTTGGAAGTGTAGCCTCCTCCTGCTGTTAGATAAAATTATTCTGGAACATTAAAGCCACAAAAAAAGTCATTCAATCACTCAAGCACAATAAATGCATTGAGACAGTTTTACACTTGTTTATTTGTTCTGGAAGTCATCCAAATTAACTTGTAATTCTAAATAACCACAGATGCCAATGCAAACTAATTTGAAGTGACAACATATCAGTTTAAAGAGCAACTATAGCACTAGGTGTTACAATTTGTGTATAGCAGGTTCAGCCAGGGCATTTCATTATGAGAGGTATGATTTTCGGCATGAACAAAAACATTTATAAAACAAATTATTCCACCTAATAGACTAATAGGGATGATAATTTTTTGTTCAGAGATAAGGCAAATGAGCTTATATTTAATTGCCTTATCATCAACTGTCTGCTAATTATATCAGTTAGCTGTCCCATGTATATTCATCTTTAAGAAATAGATGTTGGAGGAAATATTTTCTTCAAAAGCCTCATGAGTAAATGACCACTTTGCTCAAATATCACAGAATCCTTAATAATTTGAATTTACAAAATCTTTTTATTCATTTTAATTAAAAATTTGCATAGGTAGAAATAATAAATTGCTTATACAATGTTCCCACCAAACTATGTATAAAACAAGTTTTGTCAATCTAATGGTTATTTAAAAGAATCAATTTTAATGAGGGACAAACAATTCATAGGTAGTAAAGATATGTAAGCACTATGACTTTTTGGCTCATAATTAAAGACTATTAAAGTAATATACATATATTAATTTTTAACTATTTTTTCAATTTGAACTGAAATGAAGTATCAAAATTGCTTAAAATACACGTTTATTATATGGTATAGAAAGCCTACCATTCTTTTACCATTTTTTCCTTCAAATTTTAACTTACATACCTTCATTTGTTTATTTATTCAGATTAAGTGTTATCTAATTACACCAAAATTAAGTAAAAATTGATAGGACTAATGCTTAAATTTTCAAAAAATTACTTGTTAAAACATGCTATTTTAGTACGAACATGTCTCTGCCCACCTCAAGATGAATTATGTACAAAAATAGACAAAAATAAATACCATTTATATATATTTTATTTACTCTATTATTTACATATTTGACTGAAAATTAATCTTATGAAGGCATATTTATTAATGGATATAAGGTATCCATTTTTAAGCTACTGTAGATGATTTAAATGAAAATTTTATTTATCAGAGAATGAAGGTGATATTATCCTCACAAATATGATAAAAGCAGCCACCGGAATGTTCTCTGGTAGGACTCAAAACTGTCATATTTATATGCTATTCAATAAAATATTATATCTTTGCCTTATGATGTATTTCACTATAAAATTTTACAAAGTATGTAGTTCATGTGTACTTTGACCATGAATAGTGCAAGAATATGATCACATCTGATTACAGACAGGTTTAATAAAAATTCACAAGAATGTCTTTTTATTTTTAGTATTAATTTTCTATAATAAGTTATGAGACAGCTTTATTTGTGATATAAATAATAATATTTTATTTACTTTTCTGTTATAGTATTAATAAACAAAGTTTACATGATTCACCAATTTCTTCCCAGTGAAACTATTCTTAAAACTTACCAAACTGCTCTAAAATGTGCTTTGAAATACAGCTGCCCTTTGTGACGGCATGGATGGACCTAGAGAATGCGATGCTAAGCAAAATAAGCCAAAGACAGACAAATATTAAATGTCCTCGCTCTCCTGTGGGATATAATGGACAAAATAAACTAACATACAAAATGAAACCAGAAGCATGGATATGTAGAACAAACTCACAGATCTCAGAGAGAGTGGGGTGGTGGGTGGGAACTGGAAGAGATAGCCAATGAGCATACAAGCATATGTGCATAGCTCACGGCCAAAGGCAACGATGTGGTGAAGACCAAGGGCGGCATGGGGGCTGGGTGGAAGGGGGCAAAGGCGAGGGGAATGGGGACATCTGTAATAGTGTCAACAATAAAAAAAAAAGTACTGTTGCATATGAAACATAACTGTTTAATAAAGATTTATGCTTATAAATATCTGTGTATATTCCCAGGCATATGTGTGTGACTGTATATTGAACTTTTTGCTCTAATTTTCTTAACACTCAGTAATTTTTTTTCTCTGGGACTTTCAGAGAAATATTTCTACTTGACAAGAAAATAATCATCAGAGTTTCTTTTAAAATTAAAGTTAATTTAATGTTAAATAAAAAAAATAACTTTTAGAGCTATATAAAGAAAACTGAGCAAACAATACAGGCTGTACACATGTGCCTCCTGTTCGTTCAGTGTATCATATTATTAATATCTTGTATCAGTGTAGTTCATTTGTTTTAGTCGATGAACCGATATTGATTCATTATTATTAACTGAAGTCTGTAGTTTACATGGTTTCACTCTTTGCCCTGTGCAGTTGCGTTTTGACAAATGTATGGCAGATATTCATCATGACAATAATATACTGAGTACTTTCACCTCTCTAACAATTTCCCGTGTCCGTTTTATTCACTCTCCACCTATCAGTCCCTTTCTCCTCCAAACCCCAGCCAAGAGTTCCCAGACAAGGACCTGCTCAGAGAGGGTCTGCTTCAGGGTTCTTGTGGGTTCTTGACTTCATGTAGAAACGATTTCACCACACGAGTCCTGGTGATTTTGAGAGTATGTTTATTAAAGCTGAGGACAGTAAAACAAAGAAAGGGCTTAACACAGAAGAAGCAACAGGAGGGAGCCTGGGAGAGCAGCTTTGGCTCCCTGGAAATGTTATAGGCAAAGTCAGCCAAGGCTGAGCTGCCTTTATTTAGCTCTCTGGGAAGTCAGAGGATAGGGGGCCTTGGAGACAGGATGAGTGCGTGAGCCTGGGTCTGCTTGCTGCTGCCCACTG